>JAWWMU010000121.1:23577624-23590746 GCA_035048155.1 Cinnycerthia olivascens
GCTCTTCCGATCTAACTTAAAATGAAGTAATTTAATACTACCAGAATAGGCTAGCAACTGCAAATAATTACCAATTGAGATTTGCCTCTTAGTCCTAAATAAGAATAATTCTATGTCTGTGGTAGTGTAAGAAGTCACCGTGTATCTACAAGTGCTTTTTTCTCTCTCAGGGTCCAGGATCACCTCAGCAGGACTAACTCCATCAAGAAAGGAAGCTTGATAGGGAACCTAATTTTATAAGCCCTCCTATTTTTTTAAAAATGCACCTATGTTTCTACATCTCTGTCAGACTTTGTAGCACTGAACTGTTGCCACCTGTTAATGTGTGAGTGTGACTGGCTGCTCCTTCTGCACACTTC
Source organism: Cinnycerthia olivascens (assembly GCA_035048155.1). Classification (NCBI taxonomy): domain Eukaryota; kingdom Metazoa; phylum Chordata; class Aves; order Passeriformes; family Certhiidae; genus Cinnycerthia; species Cinnycerthia olivascens. The sequence continues at coordinate 23,577,984 of JAWWMU010000121.1, forward strand.
AACACATAAAACCAATATGGTCATCAAACGGAACTAATTTCTTTCTATAAGTGTGTGCTGCTGTATTTCCTTCTTATTCCTTGTCCGATAGGTAAAGGGTAATTTTAAAATGTAGTAAGCCAAGAAGATATTACAGAAGCCTTAATACTCACTATTAAACGGAAACTAATATTTGCAATCACACTGTGTGTAGTTTAGTTTTACAAGATAATCAGCTAGTGTAGTTTTAAATGTTATCCTCTTTGGGATAAGAAGCATCATCTTATGAATTCAATGTGTTTTGCCTCAGAAGTTAGGAGTTTTGGTAAATATATCCTTCAAATTTAAACCAGAAGATGAATAAAAATGTAACCAGTATTATTTTTAGCTTTCTTTGTTGAGGAATATAAGATTATGGATTAAACAAAGTATATTTGGAATACAGGTAATTCTACAGTCACAATTTGAGGATAATTTTATAGTCCTCAGAATAAAATTGAGAAAGGTGATAGTACAGGTTAGGTGTTAAGAGTCATGTCTTAGTTTTGTTTCTAAAGGCACTCATTTTCCTATTCAAATCCTAATTTTGTCAGTTCTCTAGAGATATACAAGCAGCAAGTTCTTGACCTTGCTCTAAACAATTTCCTAGGCCTTCCCTGATAAAAGGAGTTCATTCTGAAGGTTATTTGTAATTGGCTTGAATCAACACTTCACTTTTAAATACGTACCGGAGGAGAAACAAAATGTGCAAGAAGTATTTCTATCTCTAACCTGTAAAATATATGTGGTTATTTTACTGTAGTGTTATTTAATCTTAAAAGCCAAATTACCCAGAACATTTTCTGAAAGTGAAAATAAAAGCAGTCTGAATACAGCTAGATTTGTTTGTTTTTATTTGGTGAAAAATTGATTTTTAAGAACTACAGTTAAATCTTTGACACTTTTCTTATGATTAAAATGACATTCTTTGAAAAGCCTATTTAACCATAATATCACGGAATTAATCTATTATGCTTCATCTATTACATATGTTTTTGATTTCTGCTATTGCATTTGAAAAAGTAATACACAGAGAAATCTTGCTTAATAAATCTATAAACATATTACAGGTTATATTTTTAAGCTACCTATTTGTATATATTCAAGAAACTCTAATAAGGCTGAATTTGAAGACTGCTCTAGAGTGGAGAAGACTTTGTATGTCATGAATAGCAGCAGTCACCTAAAGGAAATTTTCTTAGGCAGATCAGATGATTCAATTGGTCACAGTATCATTGTCCTTGTGGTAAAGTGTATAAATGTGGTCATTTTTCTGGTGCCCTGTGGACAACCATAATCATCCTGTTAATGAGAACAGTTAAAACTGAAATCAATGTCTGAAAATATCAGCAAACTGTCTGATTTTTACCCGTGAGCTTTCTGAAGGTTTCCTGCTGTCTACTAAAATACATGAGTAGGTGACTTCTGAGCATAATCTGTCACTTGAAGCATTTTTCAGATTCCTCACCTAAACTACACTTCATCTGGGACCTGAGCACCAGTTGAAGAGGGAGAAGTGTGTGTGAGCAAGCATAATGGAAGGCCAGTGGAAGGCAGGGGCATGAGTGGATGCTGCCAAAAGACCATTACATGGTCAACGAGCAACAAGCATTTTTAGAGAAGACCAAATTCCCAACTTGGAATGCCCCATTTGATGCCAAATTTCACATTCTGACACTATGCAGACAGTCCAAAACACAAGTGTATGCATGTATCTTGATGTGTAAAATTCTGCATAAAGGTTATGTTCAATTTCAGAGTTTTGGTGCATCTCTTTTCTCCAAAATATTGATACATCATTAACTATCTGTCAACTTTGCTTAGGAATAGAGCTTATTATTATAATAATTTATAATATTAATTTTTTTCATTAATTATTAAGTTTTTTTGTTTCCCTTAAGGAAAACCAGTATCAGGAAACAAACAATGAAGGTTTATCTTAGATTTGCTTATTTGTCAGAGCATGACTGGTGTGCACATCACTAACAAGTATGGAATAAAGTGTACAACCCTGTGACATTGCTGTTCATAGATATTTGTGATAAATACTGGTGTGTGAGTTAATATGGAAGAAAAAAATACATTAAACTGTATTTTCTGAAAGAATGAATATTTTAGCCCTTCAAAAAAACTTCTGTTTCCCATCTTTTTACTTTTTTTTCATTTTACTGCTGCAGATCTGTCAGTTCTTCAGAGGGTTAATAATGTAAAGAGAAGTAGTCATTTTATGCTTTTCTTATGACTCTAAAATTAATCCACTTTCAATCCATCAATCAGTGGTCATAATTTCATGCTGACTGTTCTCATTGCAATGGTAAAGTCTCATTTAAATTTATTGATAAACTGAGAAGCTTTGATAAAATATAATCTGCTTTTATTAATCTTTTGGCTTAATAATGACTTGTCTGATTTTCTTCTCTCCACCCAACATCTCCTAATATCAGCTCTCCTTCATATTATACACTGCTAACATTGGGTTATTTCAGTTCTGTGCTGGCATTTTTCCTGATATGTCTGATAATGTTTCTGTATTTTTTTGTGTTTTATGTACTGCCTTTTGTTACCTTTTTGGCTTAGACATGCAAAAGTCTGCTATAAATGCAAAAATTACTGTAGTGAATTAAATCATTGATGTACCTAATATCATTGATATTACCTCCTTGTTAGCGCCAGAAATACCAGAGGCTTGTGTGAAGAATGCTTTTTCCTGCCACATCCTTTAAAACATGGGGATTGTGCTGTACCAAAATAGCCTTTCTGCACTTTCAGAGGTTTTTTTCCATATTTTGTTGTTTTTATAATATGTGCAGATCTATAATTATTTACTTTTAACTCTCCTAAGCCTCTGGTCTTGACAGTATTTTGAGATAATTTAAAAGCTACTACATCACTGTGTTCAAAATATAGACTGCTATTTTTTATGAGGCAATAAGAAATTTTTGTATTTCCAGAAATTTCCAGTGAAAAGTACAGCAAAATACAAGGAAAATAGACATATTTTGTCTATTGAATGAGAGCTAATGAAATGAGAGCTAATGGGAAGTGGCAGGTGGTGGTTCTGTCCAAACAGAATAACTTCAAGTGGGAGATGTTGTCCTAATATTATGTTGTGTGTTATATCAACAGTTACAGAAAATTAAAATTAAGGGGAAACAAGGAAAATCAAAATAATCTTTCAAGAGATTCTTATTAGAAACTAAGTTCTACAACCTATAATAAGAAAAAAATAGGTCTTGTATTCATATCAAGGGACTGTAAAAAAATTGTAAAAAATTCTTCACATAAGGAAAGAAGAGTGACTTTAGGGCTGTCTTTGGTATTTGTAAGATAATAAAATATTCTTTTTTGCACATTACCGTAAAATTTTCAAATTAAAAATGTACCCATTACTTTTAATCCATGTTCCTCCAAAGTGACACATACTGATCAACATTGAAGGCAGGTTATGAGAATAGAAGATGGACTTTTTTGTTGGCTGTGATTGTGATTTCTTTAGCATTCTGTTAATTTCAGTGTATCTTTCTCCTGAATATTTTTTCCGCTGTCCAATTTCTCTGTTCTGAATTGCTCACCTTCGATAATTGTATAATTTTTTATAATTTGATATAAGAGGCAGGCTTTTTGAAACCAAATTCTCTAAAATATGTTGTTAATAGAAATTAATGAATTTAAAGAGTTACTCCTAAAAGCCTTACACTGACTGTTAAAACAATATTTTAAAAATATATTTGACTAGGTAACCTTAACCTAAAATTTCCTTTAGCTTTTGTGACTTTGATTCTAATTTCAGCTAACTGCCCATTTACCAAGCTGCTCTATTCTCGTGAAAGCATGATATAATTTCTGAAACTCATGCACTCACAAGTGACAGTATAATAATCAGGTGTGGAGTGTGTCAGAAAGTATGGCTTATGGGAAATTCCTATCTGACCTCACTTCAAGAGTCAAAACAATTGGTAAATTTAAATGATAATTAGAATTATTAGGGTATTAGTGTTGGCAACTGAGAAAAATAAGTGCAACTTAGGTACATGGGAGAAAATCATGAAGAGGCTGAGGAATTAAAGTTCAAGTTAGAGAGATCTAATTTTTTTATTGTCAAAAGAAAGTTTAAATCTGAAAAAATTATTCCGCAAATTCTTGAGAGATAGTACAATATGTATTGCCTAGTTATGGAAAGGACTTATTAATTTTAAATATGTGTTTCAGCAAGATTAGAGTAAGACAGAAATGACTGTCAAATTGTCTCAAATACTGAAGGTAAACTTCTAAAACTGTGTTGAACCTAAGATGTTAGCATGGTGGCAATGAAGTGAAAAGTAGCAAAGTTCTAGCCCTCTTATGGAAGCAGTGGAGTACAGCGGAGAGGGTGGTTGTGCTTCTTACAGAAAATTCTCTAAAACTCTAGCATGAGAAAGAACATCATCTTAATTTGTATTTCAACATCTTAATATTGTATAATCATCTTAATATTGTATTTCAACAATTTATTCCTAAAAGGTTCAAGTGAAAATAGCTTGAATTGCAGTTGATGTTACAGAAAGGCCTGGTATATATGATTTACCAGTGAAATCAGAATTTATATTCTAACATTCTGTGCTACAAAGTTCAAAAATAAAGGAATGCTCAGAATTTAATAAGGTAGAATTTCATGGAAGGAAGTAAAACTTTCTTTGATGCCCTCCTACAAGTAAGTCTGTTGGTCCGATATTTGCAATGAAGTCCAGTTTAGACAATGCTATGTTGTGTCAAATGATCCCTGTAAGCCAAAGGACCATCTGCTTTAGTATTAATTTTTAACAAAAGCTCCTCTTGTGCTCCCTTATTTTTACCTCTACCCACGCTTTTGCTCCATATTTATGGAACATTTTTGTTATTCAGCAAGATTGGCTTCTAATTGGCATATGCTCATTTGCGTGAACATGCTAATGTAGGCATTAGTTATTTTCCAGTGTCTCTGAGTCTTGTCAGAGGAAAGGTTGCTCATCTGATACAAGAGGTTTTTGGAAGAGTCTCCATTATACAAAGCCATGTTTGATTTTATTCAAGGGCTTACATCCACAGTAGGGCAGTAAAGGCTTCTCATTTGCTGACTGAAAATTTTTGCCCTGAAATTGGTTTAAGAAGAGATACAAAAGAAGTCCAAAGATTTATTTTTTTTCTTTCTCCCACTGTATTTTATCTTTTGTTGCAATTTCAGGAAGTGAAGCACTGAAAGTTGAGAGCTAGAGGATGACAGGCAAAAAGTGAAAGGGGTCACTGTGTAGTTTGGAACTGTCCCCTCTCTGTGCGGCAGGGATGTCAAAATTATTAACTTTTATTTCCATATGAAAGCAAAGAAAAGATTTATGGTAATTCTTCCCAGGGGACAAGAAAAAGAAGAAAGAAATATCTTTCCTCACACACTTCTATTTCACCCTCCAGGAAAATACAAATGAAATAGAAATGAGCACTGCCTTCAACAGCAGTTTAGTTGGTGGGAGTGGAGGATATGTGAAGAAGGATAAGAGATATTGGAAGCTAGACCTGCAAGACAGGCTAAGGAAGAGGAGATAGAAAGATAGATGTGTGACATTCATGTTTTAGTGTGAAAAACTGTGATATGAGAATAATTCTAGCAGTCACAATGCAGAATTTGTAAGGGAAAGTATAAGGGGAAAATAAACATAATTATTCTGATAAGAAAAACAAAATATATGAAAGGATCTGGTTTTGCCCTATAATATATAAGATATAAATTATGTAAATTCAAGGATAATAATAACATAATTAACAGCTTGTCCTACTCAAAGCTCTTTTTATCTGAAATATCACATATAACACTCAAAAATGAAACACTTTGCCATAATGTGTGCTTTTTAACTGTATCCATAAATGAAAAGTTGCTGACAATATTCATGTTTGACAACAGGCATCTACAGGTCTCTAGACTTTCAGGTTCTGCCTGATAATTAGTCTTTAAGGGTATATCTGATAGTTTTTCACCACATCATTTTTTCAGTTCTGACTCCCATTACTGTTGTGGTGTGATGCTATGATTTGTCTCAGATACCCCAGGCCCCTTCCTGATAATTCCCTGCCAGGTTTATCAATCATTCCTCCTTTCCACATCCTGAACCCTGATGAGTGCTGCCTGCCAACCCTGGAATTCCAGAAGGGCATAGAGTGATTGGCAGAATTCAAAAGATGTTTTCCACCCCTGGAGAGACATTGGGCCATCCAAGTGTCCTCTGTCCCTTAGGACATTCTCTCCGTACCTGGTTGGTGTCACCTGTGTTCCTTCCCTGCCCCTCTCCCTGGTTAAAAGACCTGGCTTGCCATGCAGTCGGAATTCTGGTGGAGCTGTTGCTGGATTCACAGGCCTTTGGGCCAGGAATAAATCTGCTGAATCAAAACCCTCCGTCAGAACCAAGTCCTTTCTTCACCTTCATTTTAAAGCCTCTCTGCCAAAGGTAAACCTGAGCTCCTGCATACCTGGACTTGTCTCCAAGCACCCAACTGCAACATCCAGTGAGCCTGAGGTACCACTGGGGTGAAAACATCACAGTCCTGCCAGACAGGCAAACAGCAAGGGCCAGCCAAGCTCAGGCACAACCTCCTGGTAATATTGGATTTAACCCCAATACATTACCTCCTGTAAAAGCTTAGGTGAATTTAATTTTCTGGGTGATTTTTTCAAGGACTTGCTTCCATTTTGTCTCATCTAAAGTTCCAAACTGCTCATCATACTCAAGTAATCAAGTTTATGATGCTTGTGGAGGAAAACCTGGGTCCTTTAATTTCGACCTCACTGTGCTGATTTCCTTATCATTCATGTGCACTAAACTCAAGCAAACTTATTTTAGAAATAGGCATTAGATTTATTACTTTCAAGCCTCTGTAAATACTTATGCTGATTTTTCTACTAGATAAATACATAGAAAAGTCAGGAATATAAAAATTCGTATATTCATCAGCACAAAGAAACTACTGCTATTAAGCCTGGGCCTTCTAACTATTGTTATATCAATGCTCAGATGGCTAAAGCAAATCAGCTAAAACTTGTACAGACTTGTGTATAGGAATCAGGTATCCATAATTTCTGTCCTGTTCCTAGATTTTTTTACTCCTTAAATGTTGCTTTCACTGAAACAAATAATTACAATGGCCAAGATGGTACATTGTAGTTGTCAGTGCCCAGTTCCCTCCTGCTCTCTGATCCCCTCCTTCAATCAAGGAGAATCAGATAGAGTCGAGGGCTGTGTGCAATTGGGTTACACCCAGGTCATGGGTTCAATCCCTATATGGGCCTTTCCCCTGGGAGTTGGACTTGATGATCCCTATAGGTCCCTTCCAACTCTAAATATTCTGTGATGTTTCTGTGAAACGTCAAAGGATTTTGAGTAGCTTCAAAGGGGGAGATTCCATACCCTCCATGGATAGCCTCTTCCAGTACTTCACCATCCTTACAGTAAAAAATACTTTCTCTATGTTTAAATGCAATTTCCTGTATTTCAATATACGTCTACTACTCCTTGTCCTGCCATGGGTCACTACATTTACTCCATCTTCTTTACTTCTTCCCATCAAGTATTTCCATGGATGGTTAAAATTCCTGGGTCTTTTCTTCTCCAGCCAGAGGAGTCTCAGCTCTCTCAGCCTCTCTGCACACAAGAGAAGCTCCAGCCCCTCCATCACCTTTGCAGCCCTTCATTGGAGCAGCTCTGGTAAGCACATACCTGTCCTGCACGGGGGAGCCCTGAGCAAGACACAGCACTGGGGAGGATTGTCTGCTCTGACCTTCAGGAAATGTTTTTACTTTGGTGTCGGGAATGGTGTCAGGTGTGTAGACTTTGGCACTAAGGTAGAGATGCAGCTGGAATAATTTCCCATAAATAAATAAATTTAGCCTTCATTTAAATGCACACAGCTTTACAGAGACTTTTAAAAGAAAATATTTGGATTAAAAGTTGTATAAGGGAGAATTGAAATAGAAAGTGCCTCCTAATTCTCAAAATATTTAAGTTATAAAGGACACCAGAATTCTTGAAAAGAATGAGGCAGAGGAAGAGAGCAAATTTGTGAAGAAAATAATGAGCCATGGATTATAGAATTATTATTAATCCTTATTTATCATTTATAAAATAGATTCTTTTAAAATACCTTACTCATCTACTGGATATTTGGCAACTGGTAAAATTTCTTTCTGGTTGCTGCACTTCACATAGATGGATGCCTCTTTTTATCACAGATCATAGTTTTCCAAATGAAAAATATCATAAGTTAGGTTGCTCTAAAAAGACAACCTTTTCTCCTGTTAAATTATCTGTATTAGGTAGAATACTAATTTCAGTAATTTAATCCTTCTACTTTCATATTCACAGAGTATATTAATTCTTCCATGTGCATTGGTCTCAGATGATACATATTAATTGCTAATGGGGCCACAAGTCACCTATTTTCACTGCTTTCCAAAATGCTGAAACTTTTCTGATGAATACCTTATCAGTCTGTGATAAACAAAAGATATTTGTGATATATCACAATTCAAAATAAGATCTTTCCCTTTCAGGGTGGAATTTTCTTACTTGGTTTTTTGGGGGGTTTTTTTGTGGTTTTTTGTTTGGTTTTTTGTTGGTTTTTTAGGGTTTTTTTTGTCTGTTTGTTTGTTTTTGTTTTGTTTTGTAGTTTGGCTGGTTAGTTGATTCTGGGTTTTGTTTTGGGGTTTTTTGTTTGTTTGTTTTGATTTTTTAATTTATCACTTTAAAGGAATTGTATTATAATGCAAAAATAGAACCATGATGAAGTTACCAAAAAATGAAGTGTTGTTTTACTCTGCTCCCACATGCCAAGTCCAACCAATTTCACACTGACAAAACTATGACAGTCCACATGGTTTATTTGCAGGGGGGAAAATTTCCTGTTTTTCATACAGTATATGGGAAAAGGAAACAGATATAATTTTGTCTTTACCATCCCAGTCAAGAAGATTCATGTCCCAGGAGAGCTGTGGTTGCTCACTATTTATGATGACAGTTGCCTTTTAAAGAAGCAAGGAGTGAAGCATCTGAGGAATGTATGTGTCCTGCCAGAGGCACAGTGGAATAAATGTCTTCTATTTGGGATAAGATGTACTGACAGCTCAGTAGGAACAGCTGAAATTAACTGTGCATTTGGAGGTTTCATACTGACCTGAATCACTTGCACGTGTCTTATAATTTGAATAAATCTTGATTTTTCTGCAAAGCAGTAAAAGGAACTATATTGCATAGCTATAAATTATAATTTTTCTGCGAAGAGCAATTATAGCAGTCTTTAAAAAAGAAAAAGGTAAAAAATACTTCAAAGTATTTTTTTTTGCATTTTATTAAAAAAAAAGGATGAAGAAAAAAGTGATATAGATGAGAGTAGAAATTAATCAGTAATTCCCAAGCTTTTACTCTCTGTCTTTGTTGCAACTCAGCCAGGAGCTGAACTAAGGAGCTGGCAGTGGAGCTGTGGTGAGCAACCAGCAAGTCCTGAGTAGTGCATCAAAAGAAGGAAAGACTAGTAAGTGTCAGAGACTGCCAATATATATTTAAGGACTAAAAGTTTCACAAGAAAATTTTATGTTGATAAACCACAGGAAGAATGTCATGAGTGCATCCATTTGTGCTTGAAAAAAAGTTAAAGAAGCCAAGCTTTTGGAGACACGTAAGTCCTACATATTAAAAAGCTTCTGTAACCATTTCTGATTACTACCTGAATTTCTGACTTACATCAATTTTCTGTATTTCCTTAAACACATTAGAAGATGATAAAAGCCCATGAGGGCTGTTGATGCCTCTTTTCTGTTTAGAGTTGACAATTACAGTGGTTTGCAATATTTTCAAAAAGTGTTCCAGTCCACACTCTGGCACAGTTGCTGGCTGATTTCATGCAACATTCATTGAAACTTTAAATATCTTACAAATGCTGCCTTTTCTTTAAAGCCATACAAATTATAGACTGGTACACTATCAAGCCCTTGTAGCAGAAAACAGCATCTGCCAAACTTTTAATGGTAAAAATATAGGGTACCCTGGTCCAGCCTCTAGAATTAAAAACTGCCTATTTATTTATTAAATGACTTAGGTTTGAGAATTGATAGCATATTTCGTGGAAAGAAGTATGAAAAAAACTGAAATACACTTGCCAACAGCAGCCTGGTTCAAGTTTTCAGAGCTGCAAACTGTTGGCCCTTAGCTAAGGCAGTAAGGCATCTCTCGTGCTGTGTAATGTAACTGTAACTTCTGAGGCCAGATTTGGGTCATCTTGTTCAAGGAAATTCATGTAAACTAGTGTGCAACATAGAAAGGAAAGGAAAGAAATTAAAGGCTTGCAAGAAAAACATAAAATAGGCAAAAGTAGGATTTTATTTCAAACAGAATACTGAAATCTGAAGGCTCAATTAAGATTAAAAGAAGGATTGTACATTTTGCACTTTAAAATATGCTTTCTAGGGACATAGTTCTGGAGAGTGGATTATAATTTGATGTGACTTTAGGATATGGATCATCCTCAGGGCTTTTTTTTTTTTTTTCAAAATACCATATCACAGGATAGTATCAAATATTTTCAGAAGATGAAAAGGAAGAAAAAAATCACATTACCTTGTCTTTAGATATGCTGGCTACCAGGTGGCAAAGAAGGCCAATGGTATCCTGTATCCTGTCCTCTATCAGAAATCATGTGGTCAGTATTGGTGAGGTTATGTCTCAGTTTCTGTGTTCAGTTCTGCCCCTCCACTGCAAGGAAACTGAGATGCTGGAATGTGTCCAGAGAAGGGCAACAGAGCTGATGAAGGGTCTGGAGCACAATTGTGTTTAGGACCAGTTAGGGAAGCTGGGGTTGTTTAGCCTGAAAAAAGATTCAGGGGAGACCTCATCATTCTCTACAACTACCTGAAAGGAGAAAGAGCATGGGAAAATGCTTTCAAGTTGCACTAGGATAGATGTAGATTGGATATTGGAAATTATTTTTCACTGAAAGGATGGTAAGGGTGGTCATGCATTGCAATAGGTTGCTCTGGTAAGTGAAATCACATCCTTGGAAGTCTTCAAAAGGAATGTGGATGTGGCATTTTGAGATGTGATGTAGTGGTGACCATGGAGGTGCTGGGTTAATGGTTGGACACAATTTTTCCAGCCTTAGTGTTTTTATGAGTGCATGATTGTATAAATCTGGAGAAAGTAAACATAGGTATTGTAAATGAGAGATTTATAAAAAAACCTAGATGGGACAGATTGAGTTTTTTAATATTTCTTCTATCCTTTCCACTGCTGCTGCCCAGTGAATCTACACTAAATCTGCTGACATTTTCACTTTTGAATTCAGCAACTAGCTGTGGTCGAAATCAGTGACATGGAGAAAACCCAGACTCTCACTGCAACATGTACTGACAGTCTGCAAGCACATGACCTTTTATTAATCCTACACAGAGTATCTGTCTCCCCCTTAATCTTTTAAGTATGTTCCCCTTTGCTGATTCCTTTACCAACAAATTTACAGATATGGAGTTATTCTTTATTGCTTCTTGTCAGCTCTTAACAGGGCTGTTAAATTCTAGATAACACATGTTAAGAGATGCCACCAATAAAACAAACCTTAACAGGTCACTTGTGGCATAGAGTGGATGAAAGAGGGGTATTTTTAATTGAAATTTGCAATTGTTTCTCCATTATTCCCAATTAGTCTCAAATCCATCTCTACAGCACAGATGTAGTAATTTGCTTCAAATCACAAGATACAAGTCTTCTGCCTAAATCTCATTTTTGCAGCAGAATTAGGTTGAAGAACTGATATATCTTATTTCAGTCTGCTTCCTCTGCATTTTTATTGCTTCTGTAAGGAATTATGTAAGGGAAGGGGTACCAGCCAGAGTCAGTCTGGTAGCAAAATGTGTATAGACAGCTTGGTAATATGTCTTCCTCCCTGCTTCCTTTCCTGATAGCCTCATCAACTCAGGTTTATTTTTCCACTATTATCAGGTGTTATCCATTCCTCTTGATTGCTTTTCTCCCTGGAGTTCCTAGGTTCCCAGTAATTTTTTTAGTCTTTCCAGAGCAGACTTCTTTCTTCACTTTTATTCAAATTGAGGTCTTCTGTTTCTTTCCATCTGCCTATGTCTAATAAGATACACTGAGAGTAAAAGTGACAGCTTTCCTTATTCTGAGTCTGTGTCTGAGGTTACCACATGTACCAAAAGAGAGTTTTGTATCCTTGCATTAGCAAATTTTAAAAGAAATGTCAATTTTCCCCTTCTGAAAAAAAAACAAAAAACTTTCAGAGTAGAGCTACAATTTCTATTCCCTGCACAAAATTTAGTACTCTTACTGAAAAAATTGTCAGATTTTTTAATATTAAACTCTTTTTCAACTTTTTCTCACACAGACTGACTTTAAGTAAGACTGAATTTTATTAGCTGGGGAGGGAGACTGGATAGTAACGACACCTTGCACAAACACATAGGTCACAACACTTTGTCACCACTAGCATGTCAGTGAAAAAAATTCACATGACTTTAAAAAAAGACATTCTCACTGTAAACAATAACAACTAAGATAACAGATCATAAATTCCAAACCAGATTAAAATGTTAACCTTCTTAGTTTGAAGACAGATGTGCCTGCTTGGAAAAGCAGGAGTTTCTCTCTTACAATGGAGAATGTAAACTTCCTCTCTCCGAATTGCTATAATTTTGGAATTAAAGGGGCTCTCAGGCAAAGGATTTGGTATAGGAATAACA
>JAWWMU010000121.1:23652087-23663012 GCA_035048155.1 Cinnycerthia olivascens
TTACACTAATTGAATAAATATGCATCTTTAAATATTCAGTAGCAAAGAGCTAAAGTTCTTCAAGATACTGAAAATAAGAAAAAGAAAAAAGTGACACCAGGGAACTCAGTCTCTTCTCTTTTCTTTATCTCCTTAGTAGTCATGAGGGCTTAAAGAAAATATAACTCAAAATGTTAATTTTATTTTAACTGTGTGTAAAGTTTCATTTATCATCCAATATTTCTAAATAAATTAATGACCACAAAGTGTCCTAATGTATTTGAAATTCCAAAATTATCTTAGTTCCTTGAAAATTAAATTAAAAATATTTTGAATTGGTCTCTCTCATAATCTGATAATATTTAATCTGAAAGTTATTGTGAGGTAACAGTGTTATGAGAAAAACATTCACGTTTGGGAGAAATTCTACTAACTGAGAGGTTTGAAGGTAAAAATGTGATTGGAGAAAGAGGCAGCTTTGGTTGAAGTGTTGGCTTTTTGTAATGAATAAATTAATGAATTTTGTAACAGCTAAATTTTAGTTATCTTGCAAGATTTGTCATGGGGAGAAGTAATCTGTAGCTTTTGCTAAAAACTAAAGTCGCAAAACTTGCTTCAGTATATCATTGCGCTTTTTATAAAACTGTCCCTCTATTCTTGTGAAAGCAAAATACCTGGCATACTTGTTATTCTTTGGAAAGAATCTCCTTTGTTTGCTATGACAATGCCTTAGCACAGCTTCTCTGGAGAGTGCAGCATTTCCAGTTTAATTGCAATATCTCCCCCTATGTGACTGTGGTTAAACAGCCAAGGTACAGTAAAAAGCAGCAAAAGATCCCTCCATAGGAGGTATTGTCTAAAAGCATGCTTAGAGCTGCTGAGGGCTTTTTCTCTCCTTACATTGAAATATTCTCAATAAAACTCTTATAGAACTCATCAACAAATCTGTTAGGAATGGCAGAAAGAGGAGACCTTACCACAGGAAAGCAGCATATCCAATGACACAACGTCTCAGCTTTTGAAATAGTAAAAACTTAGACTTTCTTATTCAACATTCCTATTCATCTGTGAGGTGCAGTTGAAACATTGGTACAGGAGTGAAAGGACAGCATGGCAGAGCGACTTGTCCAGGACCACTTCTCATGCCACTTCCACAGATTACCTTGTAACAGGTCTAGAACTTTCTTCTTGCTACCATTCTTTTAGTGCTGCTATGTTAGTGACTGACTAAAGAACAAATACCAATAATTAATAGCACCCCCTGCTAAAAAACCAGCAATTAGCTGGCTAGTTTAAAATTAGATTACAAAATTAGAGTATAAATTTACAACTTTGAGTGTTACATGCCCAATTTCTAACACAGAAAATAAATCCCCTTGTTTGGTTACTATCATCACATAAAATATAATTTGAATAATAAATAATTTGTCCCAGTTTAGACCTAATGAAGATATGGTAGAAGCCTACCGTGACTGGCTTGTGTAGCTCTTGATTTGTGATGTGTTTCCAGAAGAAAAGGACGATGATTGAAGGTTGAGGAGTAAAGTGTGGAGGAAGGGAGTTTGTTGATTTCTTTGGAGAAAATAGACCATGCTGACATGAGGAAGCAAAGGACATGGAGAGAAACTGCAGATGTAAGAGTGTAAGAGAAGGTGCAGCCAGTGGGACCTCAAAGGATGGATGAAAATAGAAAGCAATTTTCAGAGGTTCATGTGGGAATGAGGAATGTGTCACAAAGTAGAAGGCTCCTGTGTGCAGTAACGTGTGCAGAGGGAAGGCTGTGTTTGGACCTCTTTTTTTCCTACTCACCCTGCCCTCATGGCTTCATTTTCTTCATGTAGAATGTTAAATACTCCATGTTTTAGGTTCCTATAATCAAACTCTCTCTGTATTAAGTTTGGATTTAGAAGTCATTTAACTTTGTTTGTGAAGATATTGTAGATAAGAACCTAGAAAAACTCACCCTAGAACTCTGTTTGAACAGTGGTCTGGTCATAACCTCCATAGATTAATTTACCAAAAATGAGTTATATGGGCTGACAGAAGTATTAGTTTCTTGGTTAAATCTATGAGACACCAATGAAGAACGTGACTTGAAAATCTTATTTAGTTAAATTAGCATCTGAGAGACCAAGATGCTGAAAGAATTCAGTGAATTCTGTGATGCGCAAATGGGTGGTGAACTGACATAATTACAAAGGCATTCAACATGTCTAGGAGAAATACCGTAGGGCTATGGAACAGGTATCTGCTGATGAAAACATGAACCAATGAAAAGGTTTTCTGAGAATCTCCCTAAATATCTCCCACAGGACAGGTATAACCTGCCAGACTTAGTCTTCATACACATCAATATTTAAATGCAAAATTCCATGGTGAAGAAGTGAGACATGGCAGAAGTGAGCGGTGTGAGAACATTATGTAAAATGCTGACCAAACAAAGAAGAAGCGCTCAGTCATTACATCTCTTCTTTCCATCATGGGTAAACCATTGTGAATAATGAGAAAATGTCATAATATAGTCCATGAAAAACATATTTCTATAAACTTAACGCAGATAATTCACAGCATCAATAAATGTATCCCTTTGGCAGGAAAAGCAAAGCAGGGTTGGTTCTCCCATAACAACCCTGAACTTACATTTTATGCTTTCTTAGCATTAATCTTGTCTCTGCTGTGTTCTTCTCTCAGACATTTGTAATTTTCCCCATCTGAGTTCACCTCATGACTGTAGCTCTTCAGCTTACCTGAGCTCTTCCACAATGCTGATGCCTTTGGTTTTGTGTAGGAGAGCCTGATCCACATCTGTTAGGTACTACAAAAAAGGACAAGCACACCAGTAGCAGACTCACACTCTGCTTTGTCCTCTCAGAGATGGGTTTACACACAGCTCACCTTTCCCAATACCCTCACAAATGCACTCTGTTACAAACACTTCACGTGTCAAGAGAGAAGTAAAGTAAGAAATCTACTTAATGAGGATCCTACACAGACATCAGACTTAGCAGACTAAGCCACTTGTGATTGTCAGCAGTTACCAAAATATCTTTGAAGTAAAACCTTAATCTACTTAGTCTTTTTCCACTAGGCAGATTTGCAGCCACTATATCCCTAGGCTATAGTTCTGCATGGGCTTCTTTAGTCAAAGTGTAGTGCCTACCACTCTGTCTCATTGAATCTCATAACCCATGGATCCAGCCTGTCCAGGTCCTTCTGCAGAGCTTTCTGCCTTCCAGACTGGATAGTCCAATCCAGCTTGGTGCTCTCCATGAATTTGCTAATGGTAAACTCAGTCTCCTTATCCAGAACTGGATGCAACACTGGGGATGCGGAACCACTCACCTACACTCTCTGTGTCCACCTCTTAACCCAGCAAAGAGTGCACCTGTACAGGCCATGGACTGTCAGGTTTTCCAGGAGAATGCTCTAGGAGACAGTGTCAGAGGCTTTGCTGAAATCCAGATAAACAATATCCACAGGTTTTTCCTCATCCTCTAGGTGAGTCATCCAGCTGCAAAATGAGGTCAGGTTGGTCAGACAGGACATTAATTTGCTATACCTGTGCTGGCTGGGCTGATCTCCTGGCTATCCTGTAGGTGCCACGTGATCAAACTTAAGGTGATCTGCTCCATAACCTTGCCAGGCACTGAGGTCAGGCTGACACACTGGTCAACCTCCAGTTGTCTGGGACCTCCTGATCTGGTGAGCCAGGACAGATGATAAACAATGGAGAGAGGCTTGCTGAGCTCTTCCACCAGCTCCCTCATAATCCTAGGATTAATTTCATCCAGCCCCATAGGCTCGTGAGAAATTAAGTATCTTGGCAGGTCACTAACTACTTCTTCCTAAATTTTAGGGGGTTTATTCTACTCCCTGTTCCCATCTACCAGCTCAGGAAGACAGTTATCCTGAGGATAATCTGCCTTACTGTTGAAGACTGAAGCATGTTAGGTACCTCAGCCTTTTCCTCATCTTTGGTGAGTATAATCCCCCCCTTGTCCAATAAAGAACGGAGGTGTTCCTTGTTCTTCCTTTTATTATTAAGGTATTTATAAAAATGTTTTTATTATCCTTCACAGCAGTGGCCAGACTAAATTCTGAGCTTTCACCCCTCTTAATTTTCTTCCTGTATGACCTAACAACATCCTCAAACACTTCCAGAGTTCTACATACCACCACCACCACTACCCCCCATTAGGGACAGTAGCTATTTTTCATTCCTCATTGATCATACATACAAATTTATAGCATGTGCTGTGTCTGCTGGTGTTTATTTAGTACAGTAACATCTAGTCATCTAGCTGCATTTCCCTTGAGTATGATCTTCCTATGCTTTCTTAGGCAAAAAGAAGTGCCCATCTGCTGCTGTCTGTTCAATAGAACAGAAAGAGACATATGGGCTATCCCCTCGTGTGGCTGAGTAAAATGCATCCATCTCTAGGGCTGCTGTTCCAATATCTTCCATAAACATTAAATTCAAATCTAGACATGTTTTAATACAGCTTTCTCACTGTTTGTGCTTCTGACTTTGTATTACATTGGTGGAGGTTTTACATTTAATATTCTTCTCCCTATTTTTCACTTTGGTAGTTTCCCCTTGTAAGAACACCATGTGAGGCACACATAAAAGATTACATCATTCCCCAAAGAGTTCTCCTTTCCATAGCATGCATATTTCAACAAGGAATACATAAATGGAAATATTTTGCAGTAAGCCCTGAAAATGTGGCTACAAATAGCTTGGGGAGTGCAAAACTAGTAAGATAGGGTCTATCTGTATATTTGTGACTTTTGCAATTCAGGGAGCAGCCTTAGAGTTAAATACTCAGTAGAAGGTCATATAACCTAATGGATTGAGGCAGCTATTGACCTCTGGATAAGCCTACAAGATCTACTTTTCATGGAACAGAAACCAGTCTCATAAGATATGCAGGCTTCTCAAGAGAGGATATATTCCTCACACAAGAATAATGTGTGAGGAACACTCTAGGCATGTCTTAAGGTCAGGATCCATAACAGAAGATGACTACAGGCACTTGGAGTTTATTTTAGGCTAAATTGTTGCACTCAAATGCAACATGTTGGTAAAATGTTAAGAAATATGTATTTATTAGGTATTTTTAAAGGTCTCCATTATGTCATGAGATTTAACGATGTGCAATTTAATAGTGTACATTTAAGCAGCTCCCCCTTGACTTTGCAAGAGGTTCTTCCATATGAGAAAGCTTTTCAATTCACTTCCAATTTCATTCCTCTTATAGATGCTGCTGAAGAGACATCTTCAACAGTAGTACAGTAATGCAGGCAAAGAAAGGAGAAAATTTCCCACTGTACTGCTGGAAAAGTATGACCTACTTGTCATTTTGGAAACTTGGTGGGATGAATCACAGGATTAGAGTGCTGCAATCAGTGGCTATTAACTATTTAGCAGGGACAGGCAGGGGAAGAAAGGCAGGGAATAATTTTCTAAATTTCAAAAGAAAAGTAAATAAAGGATTGACTACACTGTTCTATTTATGAAAAGCATATGTACACTTTGAGAATTTATGAGTGAATATTAGAGACCAAGACAGCAAAGGAATCTTTGTGGTTCATGTACATTACAGGCCACTCAATCAAGTGAAGGTTGTCGATGAAGAACTACAAGAAGCATCATGCACCTAGGGCATAATCTTCCTGAGGGACGTCAGTCACCCTGACGTCTTCTGGAGAAGCAGAGAAGCAAGCAGCAAGCAGTCTAGGATAATCTGAGACTGCATTGAAGATAACAAGCCCAAACTCCCAGATCTCTTTCTGCAGGGCTGCTCTCCTGGCTCTCTTCCCCCAGTTTGTAGATTTAACCAGGTGCAGAAAATGTAAATTTCTTCTTCTTAAACTTCATATGATTGTTGATTGCCCAGCTCTCTATTCTAAATTAATTAATTCTAAATTAATTAAATTCTTTAATTCCCTGTGGAATACTTCATCAACGTCACCGTCCTGGCTGGACAGGAGATAATACACTTGGCAACAACACCTGCTCTATTTTCTTTCCCCCTTGCTCTCATCCAGAGGTACACAACTCTGTCCTTGCCAATTGAAAATGCCACACAATCCAAATCCTCCCTTATGTGTTGAACCTTCTAACCTCCCAGGCCCCATCTATCCCTCCCGAAGAGCCTATAAGTGTTCCTCATGGCACACCAGTCACAGGATGCCTTCCACCAAGTTTTGCTTATGTCAATGATGTTGTGACTCTGGGACTGTCAATACACATGGGGAAAAAGAGGCAGATTTTGATAGATCTGTTGAACAATCTTTGCCAGTACCTGAGGCAAACCTTTTTTTGTTTCTACATCAGATGGTGAGATCATGGCTTCAGTTTCAAAGGACCTTCTTAGAAATACCAGGATCATGACATAAATAACAACCTTTGTAATCAGAGCTCTGGATGCAGTGTTGGATTTGTACACTCTTCATGTGTGAATCTCATTGTTTAACAAGAATAGTGCAAATGTCCATGGATTTTCAGTGTTCACATAGATCGTGAGTGGGAGAAGCTCTTAATTCAGATAAAATAGCACTCAAGTTTAAGCCAGCTACAGAAAATGTGTGTGCTTCTAGAGCAGAGCATGCTTTAACAGTATTATAAGAATGGAAAGAGCATCTAGCCTTGACTAGTAAGATAAATAATTAATGAAATAGGAATCTACTTAGATATAAAAGGCTTCCTGCTGAACATGGATCAAGACAATAAGGCTGGCAACAGCTCCAAAGTGGAAGAGAGTATCCCCAGGAAAGAGTGAAAACCTCTTCTGCCTGATTTGATGGAGGACAAAGTTGTTTCCTTTTTCTTCTGTTTGCAAAACAAAAGAGTATAAAGAATTTCTTTGTTAAGTACAAAGTATCAAGATGCTAAAAAAAAATCACTTTTGATTTTCTGTGGCCTCTAAGGCCCTCCTCAGAAAGAAGCACAAACAATTTTTAATGAAAAAAAAAGTGTCGGAAAGACCTCATAGACTTGTATGATTTTGTATATAAATGTTAATTTGATGTATGAATAAAAATATGATACAGTTAATTTAAGTATTGCAACATTCGATATCTAAGCTTAAAGTCCTAAATTAGTCTCTTGAAACATTACATAAGGAACACAGAATATAAAATCTCATAAGCAAAAGGCTAGCTAGGCTAGCACTTAATTTCAAGGTTTGAATAAAAGGTAAAATGTTTGAGAAGATGAATCATAGAGTATCATGTATATTAGTTTCCAGAACATACTGTGAAGAAGATTTTGTGACTTTGCATATTTAAAATAAAATCAAAATGTCTGCACTTGGGAAGCTGGACACTCTAATACTTAAAATGAAAATCATAAGCCAGACAAGCCCGAATTTTGTACTACAAAGTTTTGTAAAGTATGATCTCAGTTTTGAATGTTTATGCTTAGATGGTAGACACCTTATAATTAAGCTCTTTGGAATCTTTTATAATATCTTTTGTGTTGACTTCTAGATAGGAAAAGTGTTGGTTTTCTTCCTGGACATCAAACAACTTCGTTCTGTTCCCTCAAATTCCTCCTCCTGTCTCACATATTTTCATCTGCAGTGCAATTCAAATTCCTGCTTGGACTACTTGTTTGGTATTTGATGTCATAAAGAAACCAAGACTATTTAAACCCCAAAAAAATCACATCTCTTTCTTGTTCTCATATTTATAATCCTTTTATTTGGTCTTGCTGTGATGATCTGCTCTGTGTTGATAATTCTGATGATAACCTTCCATAGCTTCCAGTGAAGCATGGGTTTCAAAAGATGTCAGCACTTTTAAGAATAAGAATGCTGAAAAATATTACTGTATAAGCAAAATTTTACTTAATATATTTGGATTTTTTTACATCTTAAATATATCTTTTACAATCAGTTGTAAAATGTTGTTGAAATTCAGTTTTTATATAGCATGTATTTTTGTTCCCTGAGGAGTCTGCCACACAGCCTACTATTGTATCTGAGATTTCACCCTGAACCTTCTGCTTTCCCTGCTTTTCTTGTGTTCAGTACTTCTCTACTGTAAAAAAAGAATAGAGCAGACAATCTTTATTATCTTTGATTTTATGAGCAACTTAGGGAACACGGAAATAAAAATAATAAAAAGTCAACCACGGCTTCAACAAACCATACACATTACAGCAATATTTTAAGTGGTGAAGTTTAATTGTTCTTTTTTAACTTCTGCATATATTTTTATTTTTTACAGAGAACTGTAGTTCATTGTAGTTGAAAACTAAAAAAAAGCCCATTACTTTAAATTTAATATACATTACACTAGGCCTTATATTAATAATTTATTTTTTTTTAATTTTTGAGAAGCAGTTTTTCGCTGGTAGTTTTCATCCATTCGCATATTCTGGTCAGGTATTTTTAAATTCCAGCCATCACACAGTCAGAATTTGCAGGTGGTTCTCAGAGAACTTTTTCCCCTCTATCTAGCTGTAGAAAGGACAGTGCAATTAATAACAGATGGTATGAAATGACCATGTCCTTGAGAGAATGCCTTATTGGCACCTTCTGCTAATTGTATCACATATAATGCAAGTAAAAGCATAATAAATCTGAGCTGGGGGACATTTTATGCAAGAGCTCTTCTCCCTTTCCAGACGGTAAATTGCTCAGCTCTTGAAATATCTATAACCTTGTGATACCCAACGTGCATTAGCTTAATTGCCTCTTTTCTTTTCTTTTTCTTTCCCTTTCATTGCCCCTTCCCCCATCTGTTTTAGTTCCCTGGATCTGTAAGAGAAATTCTATTTTTTTCGTCTACCTGCCTTACTGCTGTAAGGAAAGGATCTATATTTGCTGTCTTGGACAGAATTTTGTCAGGTCTGTTTTGCAGAGTTATTGGTAAATTGTGCTTTTTAAAGAGCTGTAAAGCCCTTTACTTGATATCAGAACATACGTAAATGTTGATGGAGTATAATAGAAACCTAGAAGAGCATTCTCATTAACTGTGAGATAGAGTGAGCTTCAAATGGATCAACAGATACACCCTATTCTATTTCTGAATATAATACCATGACAAAAAAACCCTGATGCGCAAGGAATTTTTATTTTTCACAGCAATAAATGTGGATTTTTTTCCTGTGACAAAAAATAAGATAAGATTGCTGAAGTCTCAAGTCCTTGTACCTCAATCTCTGTGTGGGGATAAAGGAGCACTGCTTTGGCAGAATTTCTTCTGTTGGCAGTGGGGGCAGGGAGACTGTTTCCTGAGAAAGTTCTGCTACTTTTTCTTTTTTGGTTTATTCCTTCTTACAGCAATACTTTCAATCCTGGCTCTTTCACAAGGAGAAAATAACAGATAAGTGCACAGGAGCGTGGATATACATTTGCTTGAAGGAGTTGCCATTTAAGGCAGAGAATGATGCTACAAAGTGCACAGACTGAATTGTATCTGTAGTTGCAAGCACCCCATCAATGTTCAGTTGGCTTTGAAGTATCACCCTAGCTCTCCTAGTGTCTGTATGGTGAAGGCAACTTTACGGAGGATTTTCTTTGTGGAATATTTCAGTAAGATGAGGAAAAGTTTTCAAGTGATTATTCAAACCATGCTTGGGTCTGTATCCAAGGTGGAAAGGTGCCAAGACATTATAATCCATTCCCGTAGAGCCTATCATTTCTTTTGGGTGTCTCCTACTCCATGTCATGTCATGAGCCATCTGGGGAAAAGGAGGTCTTCCCTGGATAGGAGTAACCCATAGGCATCAATGCAATCCACAGAGGAAGATATATATTGAATTGGGAACAAGGACTTCCAAATCAAATTCTCATTTTTGCTACTGACTTTCAGGACAATTACAGGCCATTTACTGCATGTTTTTGTTCTTGATCCCTATTCTGGTCTGTTTTTAACTGTATGTCCATGAGTGGTGCCAATCCTGAGGATTCCTCAGTGCTACAGCACTACATACTAAAATTAGTAACGTGAAGAACTACCTTTGCAAGTACAATAAACCCTATATTTCAGTATGGAGACTGCTTTAGGAAAATCATACAAACTCAAAAGGTCGTTTGAGAGACAGCTGAAATTTGAGCTCAGTTATTCTGATGATTTTTGTTCTTTGTGCACAGTACCTTGAAATGTCCCCTAAAATATGTATAATTTTTTTTATTTTTTGGTAAGTTCACATGACATTTTCTTACTGCAGTTATAAGAGTGGTTAAATGAGTTATGTCATATGTCCCTTTGAAACTATTACAGTCTGAGTGATTCCACTTAAGTCAATAATAAGATTCCCACCTGAGACAAGAAAAGACTCTTCAAAATGCATTTTAGTTAATGTATGCAAAATAACCCCAAAACAAAGCCAAAAACCCAGCAAACCCAAGCCTAGAAGAAAGATTATTGTGACTAAAGTATATTTTCGTGTCAATAAGGTGGCCAGGAGTTGAAGTCATAGTGGTGAAGAGTAGACAATAAAAGGAATAGCTGAAGAAATGGCTGAAATTTAGAATGGCTTAGATAATGACACAATAACTGCTTATACTACCACCTTTTCCAGTGTAGTGCATGTCTGGAATTTTCTCATTTGCCTTATGCATTTACTATTTTATTTTTTTGATGATACCACATTCTGAACTAGCTGTGCAATAAATTGTGATAACCCTAGCATTTGTACATCTAAACATCAGTTTGTAAATTCAGAGTGACTCAGGCTTGGACAAAATATGGGAACTGATGTACCACATTAAGATGCTATTTAGTCCCTGCAGAGGAATTATGCTAATCTCCTCTTTGTATGGACAGTAAAGATTAAAAGTGACATAATGAACTTTGTGGACACTGATGGAAATATCCTGTGTATCCAAATTGGTTAGACCTTGTAGTTGCAGTAGGCAGTCAATGTGATTTAATAACCAGGATTGTTCACTTGCACATGCAGCATGGAATCTTTTTTCAACTAGTGTTAA
>JAWWMU010000121.1:23776016-23791638 GCA_035048155.1 Cinnycerthia olivascens
GCTGGGAAAAAACTGCACCTGTGCTGTTTGATTTTCTTCTTAATAATGTCATCACAGAGGCGTCATCAACTTCTCTAATTGGGCCAGCAGCACATCCATCTTCAGAGCCATCAGAGATTGGCTCTGTCTGACATGGTGGAAGTTTCTAGCAGGTTCTCAGAGATGCCACCACTAGGGCCCTCCCCTGCTACCAAAAAATTTAGTCGTGCCAAATCAACATGGTATATTACACATGCTGGAATAGCTTCAAAAGTCTGAGTCACAGGAACACTTAAATACTGGTCTACCAGTTTACAAACTTATTACAAGAAAATCAAGCCAATAAAAACCCTTCAAGTGTTCAAGAACTCATCAGGATAGAGTCAATTGTCTCACAGAAGTTCGTGGGTTGCTGGGTCTAAGACCAGAACAATGTTGATTACAGACCCACGTTGCTGCTGTTGCTGCTGTTGCTGAGCACTGTTTGCACAACATTAGAGTCTACTCTCTTTCTCATGCTGCCCTTCCAGTGAGCAGGTAGAGGTGCACTAGAATGGAAAGCAACACAGCTGACTGAGAACTAAATGGATGTTCTATACTATATGATGTCAATGCTCAGCACAAAAGAGATGGGAAAAAAGAAGGAGAGGGGACGCTGGAAGTCACAGCATTTGTCTTCTCAGATGACTTGTGTGTGATGAAGCTTTGCTCTCTTGGAAATAGCTGAACACCTACTAGCTGACTGCTTTAAACTGCCATCAACTCGCAATTTTTTGCCCTTTTATCCTTCCCATACTCTCCCCCATGCCACTGGGGAGGAGAGAGTTGTAGCATGGGGCTCACCTGCTGCTGGAGGTTAAACGGCCACAGGCAATGGAGACAAACTGCGACACTGAGTGCACTTCTGGGTAGATTTGACAGAACAGTTCAGCTTTCATGTCTGGTTTAAACTATCGGGTTCACCATAAAATGATGACTGGACAAAGTGAACTTGATACATAGACACCATGTAAAACATCTAGAGCCCCGACCTTGTAGAATCAGTTGTATTCAGCACAGTTATAAAACAGCTACCTTATGTAGCATTAAAATCTGACATTTGTTGGTTCTAGAAAACATTTTTTGTTGTTATTTTTGTACCAAAGAAATTTATTATAACAATAAGGAATAGCTTGCAGTAGCTGACAGAAGACTGTATACAATGTACAGTGACAATCATATTCTGTGCAATTATTCTATTGTGAAGACATGTAACAAATAGATATTGGCTGAAAACAGATTCTGCCTCCAAATGTCTGGACACACTGCAAGAAAGAATTTGCCAGAGCCCATTCTCAAACCTTCTTTCCATCCTATTTCATGATGGGGACCAAAATAAAAATTAGTATCAAAACTGATGATCAGAAATTTCTTAGCAAAGAGGTCAAAATCTAGGTAGAGATTTTGCAAGTTCGGTTGATCACACCTACTTGCAGCATGAGATGGAAAGAAATAGTAGCTAAATCACAGTCTCATGGTTCTTTATCTGAGGTGCGTTGTAGAGTGCAAAGGACAATTGTTAGTGAAAAAGCAATTCTGTGCTTTGACAAATAAAACATCCTGAAATTGGTTGACGCCACAAGTGTGATTGCTTAAAGACAAAATTTCCAGAAGTAAAAACATTAGAAAGCCAGAAATTCTGATCCTGAGAGCCAATTCCTTCTCTGAACCTCTGCCTTGAATAATTTTTTTTTTATTTTTTAAATGCTTAAATCCTGGGTTTTGTGGACTGCTTCTCAAATAATAATTTTTCTCATTTCCATTTTCTAGTGTGGAGATGGTTCTTTCTTTCCAAACCATAGTATTCTTTAAAAAATAATTAGAGAAATTACCAAAATGAAGACATACAAATGAATCGCTCTAGAAAACGTGTTTGTTTCCTTTGATATTGTCCTGTCTTGTGCTACAGTATCTCAGTCCCCTCCTGATCATAATAGTATTTTAAAACCTTTAAAAATATAATATAAAGTGTAATTATTAGAAAAAAAGCTTCAAAAGTGAGGCCATGAAGCTATAGACGACTATACTCTAGGGATAATCATGGTAGTTGTGATACATTGTTTCAAAATTAGGCAGATAAATGTTAGAAGACAGCTAAACTTCAGTGCCTTGAATTTCATAAAGATTTAAAAAATACTCTAATAAGAAAAAGCGTACTAATAAGGTTTCATCTTACAACTGCAAACAGGGAGTCTACTAATTAGACAGATCAGCTATAGAGATAGTATACTACTTATCTTATTGGGAATTAATTATGCAATTTTAAAAAATTCTAGGCCCAACAGCGTAACAAGTATTTTATCAGATAAAATATTCTACAAAGGTAAATAACTGAAAGACACTATAACTATTCAGCATTTCCTATGTCTTTTATTTTAGAAGATACATTATGCATATTTTTGCAAGTTTTTCATGTCTGTTTCCATAGCAAGTTGATCAACTAAACAAACATTTTATCCTCCTCTTTACCTATGAAGCACCAAAAGTAGCACTTAATTTCTTATGTGTATGCAGAAAAAAGGGTTTTAAGGTTGTGTTCTGATAAAGTAACAAGCAGAATTTCCAGGGCAAAAAGGGGCTTTTAATACCATCTACTGATGGTATGAAATCTTTTATGTCTTAGTCTTTTATGAGGACTAAGCAAAACTTTACCATTAGGCTTGGCTTCGGAAAGAGGATACTATGTAAATTTTATTTGAGAAGATAATAGTAACTTGACATTATTTAAAAAGAGGGAAGAAACCAAACTAGACAAAACAGACAGGTCAGAGACAGAATCAGCAAAATGAAATTATACAGTAAATCTGAGTCAACAATGGAAACCAAGATGTGACTTTGTTTCAGCTTGTTAATGGCTTTGCCATTGCTGCATTATAATATCAGACCACTGACTGGAAAAAAGGAGATACTGCTTTATAGTCAGGAAAGATGACAACGGGTGCAGCTGCGTCTTTTTTGAGACTGACAAATTCAGAAACTAATGCCCACTGGTTTCAGCTGGCATATGGCACCTCACAGAAACCTCCCAGCCTCTTTGGGGTTTCTCATGTGAGTTGCCTTATGGGACCCTGTAGCAGAAGCAAAGAATGATATTGCAGAAGTCGGGGTGATATTGGAAGTAACACTTATCACTAACCACATACAGTGATTTCTGCTATGGAGGGAGAGAGGAAAAATACTTTTCTGTATTGAGCAGGATAAAGACTCCTGTTAGAATGAACAAAAGATACAAACTATTGTCACCTCCCCATGGTCAGAAAATGGTGGTTTCCTCACCATTTTCTCACTGACATTACATCACTTGGTGAAATAGAAACCATGAGCAGTCTCAGTGGGGTGAGTAGGGTCTGCTTACAAGCTGACCTCTGAGGTCTACATGATTGCACCTCCAGCAGCCAGCCCCCAAAGGCTCCTTGAGGGATCAAATACATATTTTATAACTGCAGCCTAGACACACATTTCTAAAAAGGGCTTGTTAGAAATAGCTGCACAACAGGAATCTCTGCTGCTGCCTGCATCCCCACAGATGTGTCCTCACATCTAGATGGCTTTGTCATTTGACAAAACTACTACTGGATCATTCTGCAGGCTTCTCCTGCTCTCAGCTCAGTACCTTCTCTCTCTTGGATTCTCTCCATCATTCTCAGCAGAGAGCATGAGGTCTACCCCAAAACGCATGGATCAAACACACATAGTCACTCTTTCTGAAGAACATCCCAGTCCATTACTGCTCTCTAGATGCACTAGGGGAAACACAGTGCTGCATACCTGGGTTTCTGTGCAACTCCAGGGCAATTACTTTGTGCTGTATTATTCTTCAGTCTGATTCAGCAAGTTTTAATCAGTGTACAAACCAAAGTCGTGCCCAGAAACTACACTCCAGTGTGGCTTGACTAATATTGCAGAAGACAGAGAAGTCCTTGTGCTTAAATCCCAACTTTAAATCCATCAGCCTGGTTCAGCAAACAGGGGAGATGACATAATTTTTTCTCAAAACCAGAATACTTGCATCAGCATGTTATATATGTGTGTATACCTCAGCATCTGCATGACTAGAACTGAGAACTGAACTTTAGGAAGAAATAAACACAGCTGTTGGCATCCAGCTGAAATGTGGTCAGTCTGCTTATGATTGTTTCTTAATATTTTGCAGCCTTCTTTCAAACTTTGCTAATTGTGTGAATATCAAACTGTCATAGCCAGACTCCAAGAAGACTATTTCCTATTGTGGTTTAAATATTTCTTTATTGCAAGGTTTTCATTAAGTTACACAAAAAGTCTAAATATTTCTTATAGAGCACTGTATATTATCATGTATATCACCAGCCATAGCTCCTATTCTGCAACAATGATTGGCATAAAAGATCTACTGAGCACATTCACTGTAACCCAGAAGGAGATAACTTCATCCCTTATGAGGTAGGGCCAGACCCTTCAGAAGGATAAATCAGACCATTAACATGAGCCAAGGACTTGACTCATAGGTGATCATATAAATGATGGGTCCTTTACTCTGTGAATGGTCTACTGTTTGTAAATATCCAGGAAAGAAGAAGCTTTAGTTAATAAAAAAGTAAAACCCTCTGAAAAAAAACATTATCAGCACTAACTGCCTCCATCACATTTGAGAAAGGTTCCAAGTTACCCAACATTTACTCAGAGTATGACAAACAGAAGAAAACTATTGCATTTAATATTATCTTTTTACCTTGGGAGAATACTGCACACCCTCAATACTAAGACATTTATTATAGTAGCTGTGTTACTATTATGGCTAGTACTGTATGAGGAAAAATAGCTACTGGGACTTTTGGGGATTTCTGCTAGGAATCAAGCAGGAAGTCTGCCTATTCCCCTTTTCCCAACAGTCTCATCTTGTAGTGGATGTAATTTAGGGATGAACAATCAATGAAAAGTGGCTAGGCCTTGTCCAAGATCATTCATGGCTCACTCCATATTTCTGCTTTCCTAGTCAAGTGCTTAACCACAAATTCTCTGTACCACTTACCAGAGTGCTTCAAATGGACAATAACTCTGTAGCAATAAATCACTAACATTTCTGTCATGACATTTTGTAATTCTATCGCTTTTTTACAGCTATGAATCACATTTTGCAAATATAATAAGCATCTCTTAATAGAATGACCTTTTCTATGTGTGTGATATTAAAATTTATGATAGGTACTATATGATGTATCTCTTATTTCAGATATGCACAGTTTGAAAGGCTCAACTCACTTTCAGTCTTTTTGCTTTTACATGAAGGAAATATTTTTGAGGTTAAAACTGCCACAGAGAGTGGCTGCTATGTAAAATAATTTCCACTGTCAATTGTTATTTCCAAGTCACTCAAAATATTCACCTTTCTAATGTCATTTTCTGCATTGTATCCATGCCTCAAAGTGAACAATTTAGAAACAGCTAAATAAAAACTCATCCTGAGACAGTACTTCTGGCCATTGTTTTTGTTTTAGATTCTTTATTTCTATTTCCTGGACTACCTACACTTTTTATCCCTACACTATACAATGCCTCCTTTTCTTTAGAAGAATGCAAAAACATAGGTAGTTTTATGCTTTCAAAAATAAAAATTATGAAATTAAGGCAATTTTATTTGAGAACTTCACAGCTATCATCATAATAATTTATTATTCATAACAATAGTAGTTTTTAAGAGAGAGGATTGTTCATGTTTGTTTTAAACTTGTTCTGCCAGCCTTGAAAAGGTGTTGGATGAATGTTCATTGGTTGAGAGATCAGGAACTCAAACACTATTTTCCTCTATCCCTCAACAGCAGGGAATATTGGAAGAAACAGAAAGACCTAGCTGACCAAAACCTGGCTCTGTGACCTGTGTTATTGGCAGAATTTTGGAGTTTTTGACCATAGGTTAGCCTACAAGACACCAAACTGGCTGACTAAAGATTGGGTGCTCACCTTTCCTAAAGGGGAAAGAATCTTTGCACAAGTAATAGGAGACAATTAATGGGACAGATAAGGGGGAGGATGGACTTTAGCCTGAGAAGGTGAGGTGGGGGAAAACCAACTATTGCAGGAAGTACATGGGACAAACCATGTGGTACAGATTCAGTGATACATTAGTACAATACAACAATATAAGTTTGAAGTTCTTTTAGAAGTAAGGAGGGATGGCAGCTGAACAGCTGCCTTTGACCTCCCGAGATCAGTTTTTTGGCTGTTTCAGAGTCTGATTGAAAGTCTCCTTTGGCAGGCATTCCTGAGGAGCAACAGGGTCCAGGGAAACTTGACACAGAGAGATAAGACCTCTTCAGCATCCTCACAAAGAGGTAGCTGAGGGACTAAATTCTTTCTAAAAAATACATAGTTTTTTTCCTACAATTTTTAGTAGAAGACTTAAATTTGTCTCTGAAAGCTAGGACTGAACACCAGCTTTGCTTTATCTTCAAATTCTATTACAGGACTTCTGACCTTGTTACAGAAAGTTGGATATGTCATACAAGATCTCTGCTCTGCAATTTCCCTTCTATAACACAAAGATAAAATTTTAGTAACTTATGAGTACAAAAGTTGTCATTGTTTACTTGTATCTGCAAAAGGATCTTTTAATTTTGCCACAGAAACTTCATAATATTATAAAATATTGATTTTCATTTACATATTTTTATTAGGCAGTTCTCTTTATTTTCTGTATCTAGTAACAGATTTTACTTCAATTGTATTTCCTTTCTTTATTTGTTTAGGATTTTTTTCCCTGCATCTGAGTTCTTTAAAAAGTCAGAAACCACACGTGATTCTACGTGATCACATATTTAAGAATTAATGGAATTTTTCCCCATTTTAGACCTGAGGCTTACATAGCTCTGTAGTTCTCACCACTTTGAAGTAAAACACTAAGGCTCTGATCTAAGTCGCTCAGTTAGACCCCAAAATACATTCTTCTGAGGAAAATGTTATTTAATAAAAAAAATATGGGTGCTAAAACACTCTTTAGCAGAGCCTGACATCTTACTTTTTAAATATTCATTATACTTTGGGCTTCTTCCTACTTACATGCTTAAATGCTTGGAAAAAAGACACTATATTGTTTTGAGGAAGCCACAGAGCAGCTTTGTTAGATAAAATTACTTGCAGCTGGTAGTTTTTGGGAATTAATGTTATGAATTCTTGCTACAAGGGGCTCAGGGAAGGTACTTCCGGCTTGCTATATCTATAAAATTAAGGAAAATGTCAGAAGTGGCAGGTCCACTGAGAGGATCATTTCTGGGAGTGAAAGAAATGGGAAATGATAAAATTACCATATTTATGGACAAATGAGCTGCTCACTTTATAAACCGTGCTAAAGATTATTTAAAACTTTCTAGGTAGCCTCATACAATATAAAACCAGCAACTTCTCTCAGAAATAATGCATTAGTAAAAATCTTGAAGTTTAATCCAATTTTGCTTATAGCTACTACTGCCTGTGATCATAGAGGAAGAAAAGAGCCCCTTTTCAAGAGAAATTCTCTACTATTTGCAAATTCCAATTGCCAAGTCTTGTGTTTGGGAAGGTTGCAGTACTCATTTTCCCTCTCATGTTCTTTAAGTCTGGAAAAAAAAAAAGTAAAAAAATGTGCAAAATTTTGTTTTAACTTTCCTAATTCCAGAACAAACAATTTGTACTCATCATGTGTGGTGCCTGCACATCAGTCGACATCTAACCACCACACAGATGGTCATTCCCATCCCACACTTAGCAAGTGAAGAAAGATAAGAGAGAAAAAGAGAGAAAGCTCAGTGATCAAAATGAAGAAATTTTAACATGCAAAGGAAAGAAGAAGGAAAAAAACCCCAACCCCAAGCCTTATAACGAACAAGTTATAAGGCAATTACTTACCAGATTTCACAAGCTAACTGATGCACAGCTAGTCTCCAAGTAATGCCTACCCCACCTAAAACCCTCCCCTCACTGATGAGCACAATGCCACAAAGTATGAAATATCCCTTTGAATAGTTTGGGTCAGCTGTCCTGGATGTGCCCCTTCCCAGCACCTTGCTGGAGAGTCAGCATGAATGCCTTATTGCTGTGCAAAGGCTGCTCAGCTGTAGTTAGATTGCTGTGCTGTTACCAGTGTTGTTTTGGTCACAAACTCAAAGCACCACACCATATGAGCTACTATGAAGAAATTGAGTCTGTCTCAGTCAGACCCTCATGAGCATTAGGGGCACCCTCAAGTTCCAGTAATGTGTTAAATTTTGAGTGGCTTTTTTTCATTCCAGTGCTGCCAAACCTAGAAACACCACGGAAATTAACAGTAATTGGCAACACTGTCATGCAGAGACAAAATAAGGAGGAAGACAGAAATTAAACAGCCATTCACACTCATATATTTTTAATGTTACAGGTAGAATTACAAAGTCAGAGCACTATTTAGATGTCTTTTCTGACTCTGTCTTGAGCTGGTAGTGTGTGATAGTTATGTGCAATTTTAGGTGAAGTAGCAGCTACAGAATGACATGGAATGCTCTGTCTGTATGATTTTGGTTGTTTGATTGTCATCCAGCTTGTCACACAGTTGTACACCAGAATCTATAAGAGGTCAGTGGTATATAGTACAATTAGGGCCGTGCACTTGTTTTGGCTTGTTTTTTTGTTTGTTTTTTTTTTTTGGTAGGTAGATTCATAGTTAAGGTTTTGTTTTGTTTGATTAGGGTGTTTTATGTTTCTTTTTTTTTCCTCTATACAAAACTGTTGTGGGTTAGATGTAAATTATGAAAGGCTTTTAGATCTAGTCAGAAATTAAATTTAAAGCTATGAAAAAATAACTGAACAGAATAGTAACAGTGTTTGTTCTGCATCTGACATGACTACATCAAAGCACTACATGGCAGAGAATCTTAATAACTCATATTACAGCTGAAGTGATCTTTTTTTCTTCACTGATTGAGGTTTGGGCTAATTTACAAGAAGATCTAAGATGTTACATTTCCACATATGTTACCTTATTTGTTTACTTTGTTGTTACCTGTGCATATAATTTTGTTTTTGTGGATTTACAAATCAGATGCAGCAAAACAAGCGCTTCTTATTTCCAGGCAGCCTGTGTGTTGGTGCAGTTTATCTGCCTGCGTGTTGATGAGGCTACTATATTCAGACTCTATCAGATAATGCTGTATTACCTCCAGATAATATAAATGTCATTGACTATTTCCTAGGTCTAAATATTAGATATAAGTCTAACAACAAAGACTACTACTATATAAAAACTGCTATGCTGTTCAGCCATGTTAAACTGGTTTGCACCAAATATCTGCCACTAAGCATCAGACTCATGCATATATCTGTCCAAGCTGACTGAAGGTTCCTCCTCCTGTTAACATCAATTTTCTTATGGCTAATGTAATTTTTAAAAGCAAACAAAAACTAAAATCAATACTCAGCTCATTAATACATCTTTTTAAATACTAGATAATACTATTTTACCTTTACCTCCACTTGCTGATTTTTTTTTTATTTTTTTTTTTTTTAATTGGAATGGATGTGCCCTTCAGAAATCCAAAATCACTCCAGAATTTTGAACAACTGGTTAACACATTTGAACTTCCACTTTTATTCAGGCAGTGTTTGAATTGCATCATATTTCCCTTTCAGGATAGAAACTGAAACAGTATCTTTAAGTGACATTGTATTACTCCTGCAGATGAAAAATAAAACCTGAAAGGGCCCTGCTGGTACTGAAAAAGGACATTAAACAGAGCACAGTTCCAGCTTCTTCTTTTGTGTTATAATCTGGAATGGCCAAACTCAAAAGGAGGATGCTGCAATAAGCCCTCTATCACAGCACCTGTCCCCCTATCACTGCACAACCTGCATTTCAGGGTTGTTAAGGCTACTTTCAAGATGAGCCATGTGTGTATTTAATACACTAAAGTGTGAGTAGTTATCAGTTTCAATGTAGCCATTTGAGAACAGGAAAGAAAACAATCAATTATTCTCTTTATAGGAATTGATATTTAGTAAGCAATTCACTGTTAAACATTTTAGTGAAAGTACCAGATTGAGCCTCAGGATTAAAAAAGTGACCTTGTCTTCCACCAGTCTAGGAACCAGTGCATAAAACACATATGCAGGAAATTTTATAATAGTCTATTGCAACAAAATTAGAAGATTATGGACCTTTTTTAAAATGGATAACTTAATGAATTCTACCTGGATGTCCAGGCTAGATCCTAGTCATTCTCTAGCACTTATTTTGATAAAGATAATTTCAGCAGTGTCTCTCCGTTGGCTGCCAGGGTTTGATCAACAGTAGTGGAAATGACACTAGAGGTTTTCTCTTACTGATACAGACACATATGAAGACACTGAACTTACCTAGGATATTTAAGCCTTGAATAGCAGCCGCTACTGAAGACCAGTGAATTGTTGCTAGTGGTAGAAATTCCAGTCGCGATAAGAGACAGAGAACCTGAAGTGAGGTTTTTTGTTGTTGTTTTTTGGTTTTTTGTTTTGGGGTTTTTTTTGGGTTTCTTTTGGTTAGAAGTAGTTCTCATAAGGATATTTTACTTTTTCAAAATGGATGGAATCCTTCTTTTGCTGTACCTCACATGAGACTACATGAAGGAACTTTTACAGTTCCTCATGATGTGGCACAATACGCCATGGAATAGATATTGTCTGCTTTGAAGCATTTACTCTTTCTGCATTGATACTGAGCATCAGGAGAACCTCCAAGTAAAAGGCAAGTAAACATCCAGTATACCTCAGATTTCTTTTCATTTTATGACAGTTCCTTTTAATTTTCAACAGTGCTTGACAACAGAACAGTCTGGGTGAAACGATGCATGAAAATGCTTTCTGGTTCCTCTTCCCTGCCCTGGTTAAATAGTGTACTGAACTGGAAAATTGACACAGATAAAACTGGCCTTGGTTATCTATGGGGCAGATCAGATTTGAACTGGTCAGTGATTCATGTTTAACCCGATTAAAGTTAAATCAGCCACATTTTTTCTCCCCTCATCCCACATGAAATGGATTGTCTGTCACTCTCAGCTGATCATAGAAGTATTGTACAAAATTTTCTCAAAATGAGTTAGATGAAAAATGTAGAATATAATGAAAAATGGTTAAAAATAATGTGCAAATGATCATATAGTGTCAAATACACAGATATATCGTTGCTGTAGAGATGGTTTCTTCTTGGCTTTTAAAAACGTGTCATTTTGAAATAACTTATTTTAAAAGGCAATCAACTTTACAAAGCATACTTACACTTGCTTAATGAAAATATTCATAAAGAAATATTCTAGTGTTTAATCAGATTATAGCAGTATTATGTGCCTTGGTGTTTTTCTTCTTTTATTATATGACTATAAGAAAATAATTCAGCAATATTTGCTAAAAATAAAATATGCAATAGTATATTACATTCCTTGACTGATTTCTTGCCCTTTGGGATTGGTGTTGTGCTCTATGGTGACTTCCTTAAGATCTGCCAGCTCTGTTCTACTCCTTTGTCCCTGAGGGCAGTCTTTCAGGGAATTTCACTGACTCTCTCCCTGAAGAGCAGGAAGTCTGGAAGTTAGGGGCCTAGCCTTACTCCTTACCTGATCCATATCCCTCAGGGCTGTGAATTCTACCAACCACAACCACTGCATCTCAAGCTGTCTCCAGTTTCGATGTCTCCAGTTAGCTCTCATTGTTGCAATGAAGTTGTGTCATGGATAGTGAATTCTCTTTTCTCTGAAGTCTCTATTTTCCAGAATAAAAAATATTTTGTGGAAAATTCCCCATATTGAATATGAATTCACTGAAGAAGTTCACAATGTATTTTTGGAAAGTAATAGCAGTATAATACTTATGACCAGTTAAATTTATCATAAGCAACACAAAGGCTTAATAGCAATAAAACACTATAATACAGATTTTCCTATGAGTTTGAAGGAAAACAATACTTGGATTTAAATTTTTTAGCAGTGACTCAATTGAAAAACATGTTATAGTGGTGGTACATGAATTCTGAATAAGGAAATAGGTACCTCTAAAAAAAAACTGTTCAGTTAATAAAATAATTTTAAAAGAAGATCAAAAAGAACTTTTCTTTAGGGCAGTATTTGAAAAGAAGCGATTAATTAATAACAATTTTTTTCAACCTTTAGTGTTTGCTAGTAAAAACAGAATAAAATGCTCAGAGAGTCTTGGAATGAACAAATGAAAGGAGTGTTTAGGGCAGAGCTATTTGTTCATTCACTGGGATGTAATCAAGAGAAAATTTCTCAGCTATGGCAGGTGAATTTTACATCTAAAACAAAATCTTTGAATTCATCTCACCATAGCTTCTTTGTTCCTCATTTATTGCTACTGTGAAACACTCTTCCACTCATACTTTGGCGCCTTTTAGAATGATAGTCAATAACACTGGTAAAGCAAGGAAATAAAATATTCATGATTAGATGGCCGAGCTGTAAACAGCTTTAATGTGTTATTCCAAATGTAGCCTTTTGAACCATTTAAAACTATATCTACTTCTTTGGGGAAGAAGGTGGAATCATCATCACTCACAAATTACTTGTTTTGCCTGCACTGTTACTAAACCTGAATCAACCTCTCTTGACAACATGCCTTCATGTATTAATCATTGGAGGCCATTTCATTTGGAGGCAGCAAACATATTTAATCCATATTCTTCAATATATGGAAAAGAGTATTAATGAATGGTAAATCACTTCAAAAGTGATTTAACACAGTTGCCCATAGTTTTCAGTAGAGAATTTATTGAAAAACTCACAAGACTGTAAGAATTCCCTTGTAATTGAGCTAGAAAGCTGTAAAGTAACAATGGATGATCAGCAGCAGCATATATGTAGACATGTCGAATCTAAACCAGAGCTACCTTAAAAAAGGAGAGAGAAAAGAGAAAAAGATTATTTAAAACTTTTCAGACTTCTTCAGTCAAAGTATTCTTTGTAGAGATACCTGATAATCACGTATATGACTGAAAATGTAACACTCCTTACACTAGTGAGAGGGAGGTAGAAAAAGACAACTATGACAAGCAAACATCAAATTCTCTCTAGCACTCTCCATTTGACTACTTTGTGCAGTAATTCTGTCTAGTATAACAAGTGCCACACAGCTGCTCTTGTACAACAATGTAAAAGGTGAGAAAAAAATAGTACTTTACGTTTTCTTAAGAAGCATTTGCCTAGCCTTAAGGAAAAGGTCTCCCAGTATACGCTTGAAGTTTTTGAACTCATATGTTTAAAGCATGGAGAAGAGGAGGAAATAATTAAACATAATCCATGCACAAGTATTATTTGTCACAATCATTTATGTGTTCT
This sequence comes from Cinnycerthia olivascens, assembly GCA_035048155.1. NCBI lineage: Eukaryota > Metazoa > Chordata > Aves > Passeriformes > Certhiidae > Cinnycerthia > Cinnycerthia olivascens. Next base: position 23,789,336 of record JAWWMU010000121.1, read on the forward strand.
CTTTACTCTTCTCTGTGAAACAAACAACAACAAAAAAATCAGTTGCTGCAGCTGTCTTGACCTTCATAGCAAGAGCTAAAACAGTGTGTGGACACTTTCCTTACCTGGTTATTCTCATTATGTCTCAGATATTAATTTGGAATGGTATCAAAAAGTTTTTGACATTTTAATGACTTTTAATGACAGAGGAAGAAAANNNAGGAAGAAAAAAATGGCACAGATCAGTTTTAATTTCAGGTCTCATCTTTATAAAGCATAAAAGATCCACTAGAAATGAGTTCAGTGTTTCCTTTCCAGGAAACTGTTAAGCTGGAAAGAAAGCAGGATGAGATGTTAGCGATAATTTCAATGTTACTGGGTAAACATCTGAATTGTGAGGGTCTTTTTAAAGTAAAAGTCCAGAAAATTCTGTCTCCTTCTACAGCAATGTCTTTAAATAGGACCAGCATTACAGTCACTCTGACATTAAAGGAAAAAAAAAGCTTGTTAGTTTCAGTACCCGTGATTTACCAGTTTTCATTTACCCCAGCAGATTAGTTCTGATTTTGCCAAAGCATGGGAGAAGCATGGGAGAAGCATTGCTCTATTTTATTCTACTAATGCTCCCCATTAAGGGTTTTTATCACATATCATATAGACCATGTTCACATATGTAAGCCATGGCAGACAAATACAGTGAGCAGACTTCATCTCAAGCTTAGTCCTTTGCACAGGCCATATTTTTCATTTACAGTTAGAAAAGAGATCTGAAAGAACAAGTAACCTTTACAATTATCAAAAAAACACAATAGAGGGGGGAAAAAGAATATTATTTACAAGTACAAAGAAGATATAGAAGACAAACACACTTTCTTAACTCCTAAAAGAAGGGGTGATGCATTTAACAATAGATATTCCCAAAAGACCTCTGAGAGTGTTTTTAAATGCCTAACTGTCAAATTCAACAGAGCAGGCCAAGAAAAGTGTAGGTAAAAAACCCTTACTAAGAAAATTATCCTCTGAGAGACATCTGGGGGAGGTCCAAAAAAACCAAATAAACTGTGTTGAAAACTGTTTCACCCGGTGTAGGTCCACTAATTTCAATACAACTGTGCCAATTTATGCTGTTTAAAAACTTATGTTACATAAATGCAGAAAACCTCAAATTGGAGCACAAGCCATGATAAATACCATTTAGACTACCTGAGGGCATTATTTTCCCTTTTATACTTCTTTAATTAAACATGAATTTTTTTTCTCACCACAAATAAAAAAATGAGCTAAAGTCATTGAGTCAGCATCATAGAACAGGAAATAATAAAATCAGGAATGTTTGATGCAATTTTAATGAAAGTGCAGAAAAGAAGACTATTAAAATTGCAACATTTCCTCTCACTTTCAGCAGCAATTGTTCAGTATATTGAAAGTATGAAAAAACTGATGCTGTTTTTAGGCTAATCTCTATTTTTTTCTTTACTGCATTTATAGTATGCGCTCATGGCTAACGTTTCATTAAGTATTACTTCTGAAAAGACAAAAATTTAGGGTACATATGTAATCCTGTAAAACTAGAGATCATTGTGAACACTGCTGCACTGTCATATAGTGCCCGGGATGGAAGAGTATATTTTTTTTTCAAACTCACAAGGACTAAACCCATACTTTATAGTTTGCATCTGAGATTCATTCTCCTGAACGACTTTAGTTCAGGAGATATCTATCGGGTATTTTAATGGTTTTAAGCACAATGTGAAATACTACTACAATACACAAGCATGATTTATTATATGATGCTTGGCATCCGGACACAGAAGTTGGAACAAAGAAATGACATATGAGTCATTAAACTGAAACATAAATGGGTTCAAAGAAGCCTTTGAACTTCTCAACTTCTAAAGGTTCATGGTGTGCTTCAGAATAGCATCAATCTAATTTTAACAAAGGTCAAAAAAATTCGGAGTCCCAGCCAAGGTTTGGATCTGATAGATTTGTGTCCTCTTGTTCTGAGTGAAATTGATTTACTAGAATGCTAGAACCTGAACTGGCCCTTGCAATCATAACAGAAATGTGTTAACATGCTTTCTCCTGGAGAGAGCAATAACAGTTTGAGTCTTCTCCTAGGACACCCAGATTAGTTGAAAATTTTCTGAGTATAATCTAAACTTAGGGCAAACACTTGCTCCTTCATGGCAGTAGATCAGATACAGGAAAACTCAGTATCAATACTTTTCAAGGTTCATTTCATATGTTTGCTAAGTTCAGAAGAGGGAAAGGAAGGGAAGGGAAGGGAAGGGAAGGGAAGGGAAGGGAAGGGAAGGGAAGGG
>JAWWMU010000121.1:23844610-23855817 GCA_035048155.1 Cinnycerthia olivascens
GACAATACTGTTCTTCAGTGCTAACCTTTTCTAGACTAATCCTTACTGAGATATGCTTAGAATTTTATATTGACAGGTTACCAGAAAATCCAGATGCTTTAACAACATCTAATTGCTAGCCCAATCCCCTGACTGGAAACAGGGTAATTCTCAGTGCAGAAAACTTAGAAAAAACACTTTGTGGCAATTGACTCATCTATAAAAGAAACAATTGTTACATTTCAGGGGCAAGAAAATGCAAAGAGGAGAACAAATGAAATAATAGGTTTCAAAATATCAGAGCACACTTAAAACGCTGTTAAGTTGTGTACATTTTACAAAAGTATTCTTGAAACCCTTTAATTAAGAAACCTCTGAGGGTTATGAAGGGCAGAAAAAGCAAAAAGTTGATTTAAACAAAGAGAGTGAATATGTTTAATAGAGTAGCTCATCACAGCCCTCTCAAGTTATTTACCTAACACTATATTACTTAAAAATGGTTGATATAATGTGAGACTCAGTAGTTTGTCCCATAATACTCTTTGATTTTTATGGCAATAAACCTAGAATTTAGAAAAATTGCCAGGAAGGGAGATAATGAATATGTGCCTAAAGTCTATCCCAAAGCCACAGACTCCACCTTCTGCTCCTGAAATGACCTGGTTTTTATTGATTCATACTCTTTAGTCGTAGGGACCAAATTTTCACAAGATAGTTTAACATGTAGAACTCATTTATGGGATTTTTCTATCTTTATTCAGATCAGACTGATTTGAATTATAGGGCCCAGTGTTGTGGTGGCAGTGGAGGGTACCATGATGCAGATCATCAAACTTAGGCTGATTATGTGCCAAATTGGTATCTCAACGTTTCTCTTTCTTACAAAACATTTTTCAGAATATGATTCTGGAAAAGTGTTTAAAGATATGTAATGTGCATATATAGTTAATGTGTCCTTGCTTTAACATGTAGAAACTTGTAATATAAGAGACAGTATTGCGCACCTGCATTTCCAACAAATTCAGTTTGCTCATTGGTATTTTTATATTTGATTGCATTTATGACTTGCCTAACAGTTTATCTCCTTCTTGGTGTTGTTATTACCCTACTATTCAAATAATTCCTACAGATATTGGTGAGAGTTGACCAGTGAAGTATAGGCTAAAGGATAATATAACACCATTCCATGGCTACTTGAAAAATACAAATCCAAGGCAGTCTTTACTTGCTCTTAGCAGATCACCCAACAAGAGACAGGCATCACAAATTGCAAGATTTAGATTTTGCAGACTGAAATAATTTCCTCTGTATAGGTTGCCCATGAGGTCCCTTCTTAACAGTTATGCTGTAATTACAGATAGAATGAAACAATCTATGGTATTGTGCTAGCACTCTACAATTTTTATTTTGGGAATTTCAGGCAGGAAAATATACTTGAGAACATGCAGGTGCTCAGGAAATCTTAGACCTCTCATATCATGCTGTAAAACTCATCAGTGCATATATGTATGGAGCAGGACAATGCCACATGGGATACAACTGATTTACTGCCACATACAAATTACAAATTTAGTTCACAGAATGTGGCCAGTTGGTCTTGTTGCTTCGCTTGTACTGCAGGTTATGATACTTGGAGATGAAGAAAGGAAAAAACATAAAACATTGTCTAAATATTTCAAAAGTGGGGATTTGCCACAAAGTTGACACAGTAGGTGTTTCAGGTTGCATTACAACAAAACAAACAAAACAGAACAAAACAGAGCAAAACAGAACAAAACAGAACAAAACAGAACAAAACAAAACAAAACAGAACAGAACAGAACAAAACAAAACAAAACAAAACAAAATAAAACAAAAAAACCCAGCCCAACCCAAACTAAACCAAAATAAATTAAGAATGCTATCAGACATTCTCATTACCCATTTTTTTTTCACCTTGATGTGTTTGCTGCATTTTGGGGTGGGATATAGGTAACATGCATTCCATAGAGGCTAATAAAATATATTTCAAGACCAGTTCATTTTATAGAAAAGTTTTAAAAACAAGGCTCATGAATTTGGACAATACATGTTATCTGCAAAGTATCTATTCTGAACACACATCTATATAGTAGGAAATATTAAGGCAGAGCACTGCCTTTACAAAATGCACTTCTATTTTGTATTAGTAAAATCATTTGCTTCTATATTTACAGGAGCAGTGGCTAAAACTAGATATAAATAACCAATTATCCCTGTAACTGATTATCAAAACAGGTTTGATTACTATGACGGTTTTAGCTTGTTAAAGTAAGGAAATGGTAACAAAAACTTTCATTTTAATTTTTGAAAAGGCTGTTTTTGTGGTACAAAAAAAGCCTTCTATGGGGTCATTTCTTCCTTTACCTTTCATGACAAAATTGCTGTATTTCCCATTTTCTCAACTAAACAGTAACTATATTTTAAGATTTTTATTTTATTTTATTTTAAGTTTAACAATACTGTTAAAATGAAAATATGAATTTGAAATGAAATGGCTGTCAAGATACTGTACAACACAGCATGAGAAGCAAACACAAGAAAAAACAGGCAGAGGAAATCAAAACATTATCAACATCTATTGTAATTTTTATGCGGCAGTCTGTAATCATAGATCTCATGTTAAAATATGAACACTTTCTTCTGAATGAATATTGAGACAAGCTTAATTGACTAAGTTCAGATAACTTGCCATTGCTTCTCACAGTCAACAAGATACTAATTTAATCCAATCCACAATTTAATTACACCCATAGTCTCAAACTTTTTAAACTGTGCCTTTGTGTAAAAGGTGAGGCCACAATAAATCTGTGACATGAAGCCTTTGTCATTTCTGCTGGCTGACACAACCAGACAATTGCAGCAACAGTAGAAGTAACAACATTAACTAGGATGATTATCAGCAATCTAGTCATGCACTTTGTCAGGTGAGAAACTACATTGCAACCTTTTTCTTTTTATAGTTCTCATGACTGTGCTGTAAAGAACATACTTTACTGGACAGACATGATGTAATTCACATCAAAGCATGACACCCAACTTTTCCTTTTAAAGCAGTGCAAAAATTTGTTCTGTTCAAGCTCATGACCAGTGTGATCCAAAGAAGCACGGAAAAGTGTAGACTAGATTGTTGTATGACTTTCAGTTCCACCTGTGGGCAGAAAAACCCTACTGCACTATGTAACACAGTCATAAACATTTGGCAAAATTAACAAACTAAGACTATTGGTAGGAGGTCAAATGGACTCTGTTTTTTTTGCTACAAAAAGTAGTTTTCCTTCACAGTTTCATTCAGCTTTTTCCTCTCTTTCTTTATTGGTATTTTTGCAGGGAAAATCTGTGTGGAGTTTTTTAATTATTTGTTTGTTAGTTTGTTTTTCTTGTGCATAATTAATTCAGTTCAAGGCAGGACATTTTGTAGCCTGTTTTACTTCTTCAGTGGCTAGGGTTCAGACTCCCATATATCAATAATATCTCAGTTACCATACTCTGTTACCCATTGAACTTATTTACTGCAGTTGAGAAATATTATGCAATTTTGAATATGTCAGATAGCAGAAACAGTGATTTATTATTAGGAGTTCACTAAAAAGTATATAAAGAAAACAACATTCTTGATGTTTTTATCTGTTTTACAAAATATATCAATGCTCACTGAGACAGTAGTTGTACATGGGTTATGCTTCACAGATAACATTTCTTTTCTTTAATAGTTGTTCCTTCTGACAGATAGGGAAAGAAGAAAAAGGCAGAGAATGTATGGTTTGAAAGTGTGAATAACAATTTAATGACAACAAAGAAACATACTTGTAGGATCTCTAGATCTAGTCTACCATTCTCTTTGAGCACACATCTGTTTTTCTTGATCTTTATTCTATTTGGAAATGTTTTTGTATGCTTCTTTCCATGTTGAATTATCAGTGTCATCCAACTAACATATAATTCAGCTCCTATATTTGATCCTGTTTCATTGACGATGTGTCCCACAGTTTGACGGTTTATCTGCTCAATTCCTTGAGAAATGATTGCATCCCTGGCACATGTGCCCTTTCTATAGGAAGTCAATTCTTAAAGTGGACGTCAGGCAATTGTGTGCAATATTGTAAATAGAAGCTGAGTCCCCACAGGTCAGAGACTCTGGAAGTTTAGTGATCTAAATAGTTGGAAAGCTGTAGTTTCTAACTACATTTTCAAAAAGAGTTTGAGTTGGGGTGTTTCTTCACATGTGAATTCTTTCACCATTGTGGCTATCAATACATTTCTATGTTGTTTTTTGCATATGCTATTTTCTTTTTTGTAGTGCTTGTGAGAAGTCCTAGGGTTAGCTCACTTAAATCACATTCCTAGAGTCCCTATGAAATGAGTACGACACATGTCTGTAATACAGAGTTTTAGACAGAGAATAAAGGAAGCTTTATATCACTTAACAGAAGTTGGAATGGCATATTTTTCTTCATGGAAATGGTGGAAAGGAAATGAGAAATGAAAAATAATTTCTTCAGCCAACTGTAGTGATCTAATCTTGTGTGTTTAAATTACAATAGAATTTTTTTGAAAGTAAACTGGAAAAGTGTGTACAAGTGTCATGTGTTTCTTTTTAGAAATACTAGAGTAGCTCATAATTTGTCTAAAAAGTTAGCTTATATATTAATATCCATTTTCTTACCAGTTAAACAGTCAATTAGAGCTTCTCTTTGCAATGCTTTTGCTAAAGTGCTGTTTGGAATTTGTTAGTCACAGAATCAGAGAATCACAGACCTCTTAGATCACCAAGTCCAATGTTTGACCAACCAGGACCACCTTGTCAAGGACACCCACTAAGTGCCATGTCCAGTCATTTCTTGCACACCGCCATGGATGGTCACTCCACAACTTCTCTGGGCAACCTGTTCCAAAGCTTGACAACCCTTTCCATGACAAAATTCTTCCTGATGTCCAAGCTTCATGTTCCCTGGTGCATCTTGAGGCCATGTTCTTTCCTTCTGTCACTGGTTAACCAGAAGAGGACGAATCCCACCTTGCTTCAGCCTCCTTTCAGGAAGTTGTAGAGAGTCATAAGGTCACTCTTGCGTCTCCTTTTCTCCAGACTAAACAACCCAAACTTCTTCATCCACTGCACATAAGACTTGTGTTCCAGACCCTTCTCCATCTCCATTGCTCTCCTCTGGACTCACTCCACCATTTCAATGTCCTGTTTGTTGTGAGAGACCCAGAACTGGACACAAGACTCAAGGAGTGGCCTCACCAGTGCCAAATACAGAGGGACAGTCACTGTCCTAGTCCTGCTGGCCGCACTGTTGCTGAAGATCAGGCTGCCTTTGGCCTTCTTGGCCACCTCTGCACACAGTTGGATCACAATCAGCTAGATGCCAACCAATATTCCCAGGTCCTTCTCCACTTCTCCTTGGCCACTTTCCAGTCACTCTGTCCCTGCGTGTAGTGTTGCACAGGCTTGTTGTGACCCAAGTGCAGGATCAGGCAATTTGACCTCTGTTGAACCTCATCCTATTGGTCTTTATCCTTGGATCCAGCCTGTCCAGGTCCCTCTGCAGAGCCTTTCTAGTCTCCAGCAGATCAACACTACTGCCCAACTTGGTGTCATCTGTAAACTGAATGAGGGTGCACTCAATCACCTCATCCACGTCATTGATGAAGATACTAAACAGGGCTGAACCCAACACTGATCCCTGTAGAATCCCCACTAGTGATCGGACACCAACTGGATGTTTTTTCACTCCCCAACACTCTGAGGGCTAGGCCATCCAACCAGTTTACCCAGTGAAGGGTGCACATGCTAAAACCATGAACTACAAGTTTCTCCAGAAGATTGTTTTGGAAAATAGGGTCAAAGGTTTTCTTAAAATCTACATAAAAAGTATCCACAACCTTCCCATCATTCACTACATCTTGCTGAAGAAGGAGATCAGGTGATGTCGTGTGCTAAAACCTTAAATGCTTATAATCCTGTGCCTGTTCTAAGGTACTGAAGTGTACTGAAAACATGCATGCCTACTGCCTGAATTAGAGATGCTGAAGGAATCAAAAGGTCATTCCCATTTGATGAAAGATATTCACCTTCCTTTGAAGTCCCTTCACATACTAAATCTTGTATTTCATATGTTCTCTAAATTGATGACACTATTTCACACAAAGAGATGATGGGAACTAGTATTTCTTGCTCATTACTAACTTTTGATTGAATCTAGACATGTCAGTAATCAATTACTTTAGGGTGGATTTCCAATTACTTTAGGGTTTTGGGTGGGTTGACCCCAGCCCTGTCATTGACAGATTTAGTGATGCTTAGCTTCTCATTTAGCTCCCAATTACCTCACACTTTTTCCTGATAATATTTCTGTATATCATTACTGACTTTTTCTACAAACTCTTCTCTTTCTTAGGCATGTGTTCCAATAATCTCCTCATCACCAATATTCCAACCATTTAATGTGTAACTGTTGTTTTCCTTGTGAGATAAATACATACTCACAGTTAAGCATTCTGCGTGCAATATTAGCATTTTTGAAGTGTTACTGTATTTAGCAACTCATTTCACTGATTTTCAATGGGACAAAGCTCTAATTCCCATAAACTCCTTTAGGTATATGTATTTTGTTTTGTCATCGGGCTACTTTTCACACAGTTCTAATAAGTTATTTCTCTCTGAAATGTCCTTCAAACACAGGAAACTTCCTTAGAGATTGTGGAGATTTTTTAATGAACTTTTATTCTTTGAGATTGTAAGGGATCATTAGTTTCCAAAACACAGTTAACTGAATACATTTGTCATTAAAAAAATGACTGAATTTTGACCTAAATATATAAATGTGGTCCCCAGAACCTGTGAGTTACAGAGATCATTCCTAACAAATAATGGCCCTAGACCAGAGATAATGCTTGATATAATTTTTTTCAAGGATTCTCTGAAGCAGTGATCTACCTAAGCTCCATTGCCTACTGCTTATAAAAACAGAATGCTAAAGAACAGAATTTCAAGTTGAAGAACAGATGATGACTGAAAATAATTGAAACCATAAAAATTTGTTTCATGAATTTCAGAAACACACTTCAACACACAGGGCCACATTGTGAAGGTAAGTAGAAATCTGACTCAAATCTGAAAAAAAATTTGTCTTCTGAATTCTCATTTCCTTTAAAATTTAAAGATTCTAGTAACTAAAATACTGTTACCATTCATATACTAACAGAAACATTTCAGATCGTAGTTTTTATAGACAACATCAAAATAAGGACCTTGCATTCACAGTTTTCTTAAATATTTCTGAATTACAGTCATATACTTGTTTATTTAAAGCAACAGGACTGAATCATCTGCTGCAACAAGAGAAAAGAAGGGGAAATTAAAAATAATTTTAAAAATAAGTTCTCATGGGAAATTTAAATAAAGTTCCAAATGAACTGCATTGCCAAGTAACTTGAGAATAAGTAGTTGCAGACAGCTAAATTTTATTTTAATTTATTTATTTTCTGAATCAGCAGAAGCAGATCACCTGCAACTTTTTAGTATAAGGATATTTAGAAGATTAGTATATTATTTTCATCTACTTGATTATGTGTATTCCTTTGAAGATTCCTTATTTAGTTCCATGCCAAAGATGGAATTAAAAAAAAATCACATTAGTCTGATTTGCACATCAATTTTATCATGTTTAGTTAGCCTAACACATAATTAGAAGAGTTTAGTGCTAGCAGTAGGATTTATAGCACTGTATGCAAGGATTTCTTCCTATTAGTCACAAAAGCATTTTAATGGAGAGATTAATTTTTAATAACTATCTGTTTGCAACTTGTGTTTTTATTGCAAATGTCAAGTCTTAGAGAGGAAAGAAAGGTGTGTCATTTACTTTCATGTAGGGCATATTTTCTCAGCTACCTTGTGCCTTTTGGGGTTGGTGTTGGTCTTACATCTAGAAGCACCAATGGTATTCATTGAATTATCAGTCAAGACCACTGACTTAGGCATCCTAACCTTACTAGGCTCTAAATGCAAAAATATGTGAGAACTTAGGAACCAAACAAGGATGTTATGATTTTTCAAGATTGTCTTGTTTCTATCCAACACTCTATACCAGTCTTTAGCAGAGCAAAAACACTGAGATAGTAGAATTTTTGGCTCCAAACTTCTGTTTAAATATATCGTTTCCATTACTTCATAGATAGCTGAAAGATCTAAATGGAGGCTAAACACATAAAAAACCCCCAAAAAAACCCCCAAAAAAAACCAACAAAAAAAAGGGGAGAAACAGAGTTTACGATTTAGATGTCCTATATAATCTGTGGTACACAATATGATCTTTTTTAATTCCCACCACAACAGTTATTTCATTAAACGGAGTATTACTGCACAGAATATGTGGTACATTAACACCTTTGATCATACTGTAAACTCAAATCTCTAGCAATTGTTCCCTAGCAAACTACTGGAATTAGTATTCATTTGGCCTAATGAAGGCAAAGTTTTCACTTAACAAGTGGGAACATGTAGCACAGCTCATTGGGGCAGTATTGTAAATTGTTGCAAGACAAACAGCTAAGTTTATGGTTGCAGGAAACATGTTTTATTTCCAGACGTGAAGAAGCTACCTAAGACATGATGAATATTTAAACTTCCTAAACCGAAAGTTTCATCTTATATAGGTCTCATTAAAAAATTTTAGAGCTGTTATTGGAAAAATAATTAATTCAACCTTTTCTATATGCTACTTGAGACCTGCTGTTAGGTTTTCATGACCTTTCATCCTTTCCGAATTGGAACGTATCAACTACAGGCCATCAAACCAACTGAAAAAGAAATAAACCAAGTAAATTCAACAAGGTTTACTTCTTATATTCTGTTTCACTGTTTAGAAGTTGTGTGCTTTGGCAAGGACCAAAATCAGAACTCCTGAAATATTTACTGATGTAATCACTGGTCTCAGTAAAAGGAAATCAGAATTCTCTATATTCACACTTTTTACTTGCTTAAAAAGTCAAGGTTTTGGTAGTGTATTTTTAAAATTATTATTCACTTCTATGAGCATATTCAAACCTCTTGTGTCTAGAAATTAATTTTCAGAAGTCCAAATGGTCCAAAAATATTAAAACTCATTGGGAATAAAAAAAAAATTTGTCAAGCACCAGTAAAAGGGACACATTTCTTTGGAAAAACTCAAAGAGCAAAATATAGTAAAATGGTTTGAACATTTTCTCAAATATGGCAAGAAACCAAATTGACAGTTATAAAAAAATGCCAACAAATTTGGGTCAAAATGCTTAAAATATGAGTAGTTAGAAAATAACACTGTAATATTCATTAGGAAGAAACTATAAAAGATATTAATCCATTAAGAAAATAAGGATTACAATAGAGATGCTGAAATAAATCTATAGTAGAATTTATTTGTATTTATAATACATAAATAATTGCAATAAACTTTCCATAAACATCCAACAAAGACCAGCTTGAAATAAAACATTTTGGCCATGATTTTATATTAACATTTGCATAGTTACCGTGGATTTGCTACAATATATATGAAGTGCAATTTCATGAAAGGTAAAAAATAAGGGCGTTGTGAAGAATACTTGCAAACAGAGACATTATTTCTGGAGAAACACTGTGCATTTAGTGACTCCCCCTGTTGAGTGATTCATACTGTTGAAATTTTGAAGGCTTTTTCTTTCCTTGAAGTTACAATTAAATGTAATTATTTAATGAAAACTACTTAGGTTTTTCAAAGTAAACAAGTCCCTCAATATCATAATCTAATCCAGCTGATTTTCATTAAACCATGTTAAATACAATATTATCTCATATGACATATTCATACCCACACAAAAAACAATTCTGCTTCTGATTTTGGCTTTTACATAGGCACTTATCATCTTTTTCACATGCTGTAGGACAAATTCCTAAGGAGATTAAAGGTTCATTGTCTCAGTGGGTTCCATTGTGCTTTCAAATGCTCTAAATTAGGCCTGTGGGCAAGAACAACCTTGAGGTTTTGGCACCTCTTGCTTTTTTCTCAGTATCACATGTGGTCTGATTTACACTTTCAAACTTCTAAATAGTCTGCTGAGAACATTTTTTTTCTACAGAGGTGAAGCACACCAACATTTTTTCATTCCTGGTTGAAGGATAATAACCCCCTTTGCCACCTGAGCAGCACAGCAGGAACTCCACTCTCCCATCCCTGTGAAGTCTCCTGGTCCACTGGTAAAATGCAGCTGAGGAAAAGCTGCCAGAGACTGTTCATTGGCTGCAAGGAGGCTTTGTGCACCTTTGTGCAATGCATGGAAAATATGGAGAAAGTAAGGAAAACAATGCTCATATCCCTCCAAGCTCTGCGGGAGATGAGAGAGTCTCAGGGAACATTTCCTGTGTTCACATTTTTCAGAAGGCACCTCAAACAGAGCCAGAGATTCCCTGGGCTAAAATTTGAACTTACCAGAATTATTTTTTCAACACAACTTTATTAAGTCATCCAAAATACCACCTTAGGCCTCTAAAAGGAACATCTTGACAAGCACCTATAAGATGTTGCTTGATAGAGAATTTCATTCCTTAAATATCACTGGTTTTCCTTATAGCAGCAAAGGATGCATTTACACAGCTGCCTCTTTCTCGTTTTTTTTAGATGGGAGTGTCTTTCAGAATAATGTATTTCATAACAACACAGTTGGACATATTTTAAAAAATGAGGCAATCTTCCTAAAGACTGTGTCATGAAAGCCGATATTCCTAGTGTTACAAAAAGAGCCCTAAAATATAATCTGTAAATAAAGTAAGAAAAAAATCGGTATTGTTTTAGTAAAAATTTAGCGCATATATAATTACAAAAAAGGTTAGAATCTGAGATAAGACAGAATCTTTAAATGCAATCCATTTCATTCCACTATTTAGTGTCTGCTGTGTTCACATGCAGGTCTACAAATGGTCTGTCAGTGACACTTTACAGCATGATCACTATTTTCACTTACAGGTGCAAATTTCAAAACATGTTGGTTAATAAAGGAGTATATAAAAACTAAAGTCATGCCTTTACAGATAATTTTTTGAAATTAATTTCTATGCATATTTATAAAAGCACAAGTGGAAAATCAAAAGACTTTGATGTCAAAAAATTGAGTCATCATCAAATGAAACTGAGAGAGGAAAGTTTGCTAGTAGAAAGCACTTGTTAATATTGGGTATTTAAGATATTATATAA
>JAWWMU010000121.1:23888408-23902486 GCA_035048155.1 Cinnycerthia olivascens
AGTGTTTCAGTTTGGATATGGGAGGTTTTTTACACACTGCTTATACTGCAAACTGTTCTAGGACATCATTCCTCAGGCAATTTACTCATAACATATGCTTGTTAATGGAAACTTGACTTTTATTAAAAAAAAAAAAGTTCCAAGCCAAAACTAAAAACATGTTCTTTCACCCTGCAGGCAAAAAGTATTCTATTCTTGACTTCTAAAATAGTGATAGCATCTGGAAAATCCCATTGAGAAAACTGCACTAGTGTAACTTCAAAAGGGAGGAAATGAGGTGTAGTATAGCCCCTCAACACCTGTCCTCTCTGCTCACAGCAGCTGAGACACCAGCACCAACTGGAAGATAAATCAATTTGCACTGACCTGCCCTTTGGACAGCTCAGTTGTACCTGCAGTACCAGGCACTGCAGTGTAGATATAACCTCATTTATAAGATTTTAATATCTCCCCTGAATGTTGCACTTAAGCTTTAAATATAATTTTGTGCAAATTGAGGAAATTATTCAGACTTTGTCTGTTATAGAAAACTGACCTGCTTTACTGACATGTCAAAAGAGGGATTATAGTTTTAGTGTGGACACTTTATACCACTACAAAGGTGCGTGTATAGGCGGAATAATAAACTACACAAATATAAATCAGTTTTAAATGGTTATGAATGCCCTTATTTCTCAAACTGTGGGAACTTTTTTGTTTTCAAAAAATAATTTCCTATTAAAACTATAAACCTATTAAATATTTCCTATTTCCTATTAAAACTGTAATAAAAAGACTAGAGATATCGATTCTAAATAACTGGGAAAAAACCCACAAACTCCCCAAAACATAGGAATTTGCCCCAGAACCCCCAAAAATAAAAGAAAAAAAGACAACTCTGCATTATTTCCTAACGTTTTAAATGGAGAATCACTGTCAGGATTTGCATTAGTTCTACTCAAAGTACTATTTTTATAAGAATAACCATAAACTGTTATAAAATTTCTTCTATATACAAAGGTTTACCTTCTGGCCTAAGAAATCAATTTTTCCTTTACCATATTAGCTATTACCACTATTACCAGCTTTCTTAGTAGAATAAGACAAAAAAATGAAAATAAAAAGACAGTATAAGTATTTTTCACTCTTCCCAAGTATTTCTCCAGGAAACATCAAAAAAGTGGATAATATATGCAAGTTTATTTGTACTCTCTGTATTTTCATCTAGTAGATAGGCCCAGAGTTGAATAACTTCAAGTAAGAATGCTTAAATTAAGGAACATACAATCCTAAGCACCATGTACTATTTGTTTTACACTCTTTGACCCTAGTGCCCAGAGAAGTGCATTGCAAGCTCACATACACAGGCATTTGGGGAAATCCCAGTTCAGATTAAGCCTAGCAAATGGATTTGACAACTGAACAGGGATACTGATCCTGATTCTGCTTACTACTGTAGTTTAGCCCTTCTTCAGCAACCCACTCAGGCTCTGCTCCGTCTCATGCCTTTCAGAACTGCCATTACCAAGTACTGCTGCAGAGCATTGCATTTCAGTGCAGCCTGACCAGCACATGGTGAAATTTACCTTGCCAGTTGCACAAAGGCTGCACAAAAACCTACAGAAGCTATAGGAACTAACACAATCTTTAGCAATCCTCAGGGTCACACTGTTTTATTTCCCTAAGACCCTGGCCCTCACTGTCTCAAATCAATAGCTGTGAGCTGGCAGTGGCCCCTGCACACCTGGTCCTGGCGGGGTTGTTCTGTGCTGCTCAGTGTCTCCACCACAGTCCTGCAGCACGTTTCATTAGCTGTGATGGATAAACTGTCCTGCTCATCAGAATGCCAAGTGGTGCTGACCCCTGCACGCCTTCATCCCCGGCATAGCTGCTGTACACTTGAGGGGCTGGTGAAGAGCGTTATGGAACACAGTCTCTGGCTTGCACCATCTCTTCTCCCTTGCTTTGTTGTTCATATTGGCCTTGCCTAAAGCTTTGCTAAAGTGCTAATATTTGCATAATATGCTGCTTCTCCTGTTGATTTGTGATGAAAATGCAGGTTGCCACACTCTATCTCGAGCACGGCAGTGAATGAGTCATTGGTCCCAAACCACTGATGTTGGTATCTATCCTTCACAAAGGCATTTGTGTCATTAGCCTCACAGAAGGTTATAAAATATAAAAATATCTACAGCCTTGTGACTTAGGTGTTGTGCAGTTTAAAAACAAAGATCCTAAATATCAAAACGTGCTTACAGAAAAAAAAGACCACACTGTTACACCTTTATTCAGGATGATATTGACATTTCTGGAATTTCTCAAGCAGCTACCAGTCAACAGATTTATAAAGCAAATCAGGATTAGAAAGTCCTGTGTTTATGAAGAGCTGTTCATTTAACACTTCCACAGAAAACAAATATCAGATGTAAACTATATTTTCTTCAGCTTTCATGAAAGAATCACATGTCTGAAGATTTTATCTTCCTTTCTCTCCTAAACTCCTGCATTTCAATTTATGCTATTGAACAATACAATCTTAGAGGTTCATATTTTTTATTAAACATTTCCTTTATTCCTTTCTTACACATTCATTTTTAGAGGAAGAGTATCCACCTTACAGAGAATATAGATATTAAATCTGTATCTCTACCTAATTCACGTTTATAGAGGTAAGTCATCTCTAAACACATGCTGGAAGTGGTGCTGTTGTTTCATTCCCAGAAAAGTTTCATTCAGTTTTTCCGGAAGCACTTTTGTCTGAGCAGACACTGGATTAAAAGTGGAGGAAAATATCTGCTCCATATAAATTAGTTGTTGATGCGTCAGTGTCAGTAAAACTGGTGACCCAGGCAGTGAATCCAGATCAAGTGCTTCTCTTGAAATTCTGGAACAATTAATGCTTTCATTAGAAACTTTCTAAAGAAAGTATATTGTCTAATTCCCAGTTAATACAGAAAAGAACACAAAATACGAGCCATCATCAAAATCTAATACGTGGATAAAAAGAAATCCTTTCTTTTCGAGTCTTATTTCTGAAGGTTCTGAATAGCAGTGATGACACACAAGTACTGTATCACACAGATGAAGACAGAAGTGGGACTTTCAGTACAGGTTTCTTGTATGTCGAGAACAAAGAGTGGTGACCTTTCTTGTATTCCTTGCCCATTATGGGCTCACTGAGGAGCAGAAGCATCTTCTCACCATCTAGGTGTAGTTGCACTCCCTTAGGCTTGGATAACTATCATCTGGATATTGCTCTGAGAGTTGTGGACAAGGGCAGATGGACTAGGGCATGGGGAGAGGGGAGTCAACCAAGCCATGTGTTCGAGAGCCCGGTGCAGCTCTGCCCTGGCAGGCAGAGTCCCAGCAGTGATGCCTCTGGGGCTGGAGGCAGCCCTGGGGACTAGGCTTCGTGGTTTCGGCAGGATTAGGATTGTGCCTCAATGAATAGGTAAACTCTTTCACTAAGGTTGAAACCAGGAACATTTCCAGAGCTCTTATTTTCCCCTTACAAGTTTCAATGGAACCAAAACAATAAAGTTGTTAAGAAGGTAAGGCAGAAAATAGGAAGCTTATGATATATCTTCAACTATTTTAGGCTTTCTTTTTGGAATATATTTATTACAGTGTGTTACAGCTAAATTAAATATGGTGGTATATTTAATATGGATATCTCCTAAGGGAATACACTAAATTAAACCAAGAAGAAACCAAACCTAATTGTATTGCATTTAGTATAATCATGCAGACAGAATTCTTTATTGTGACTCAGTACTTTACCTTTGGTGAGACTTATATTTCATCAATTAGAATAATATTTTTTTCAATTTAAACCAAAGAGGTATGTGAGGAAAATAAATATATTTTTTAAACCTTTTGGCACTTCATATGTCAATGCAAGAATATATAGCAAGTTAACAAGAAATCTGATGTTTCTGCTGGCAGATTATACCATATATTAAATACATTCTGCATGTTCTTGTTTAAATTATAGGGGAAAAATATTTGAGCTAATTAACAAGATTACATTTTATTTTAAAAAAAAAATCTATTAATTTATAAAATGTCACTTCTCTTACACTGGGCAGATGTAAAATACTAGAGTCGTTATAGTCTACCTAAACTGCAGAAATAGACAGATAAAGGAAAAGGAGGACATGGTAAAGAGCTAAAGCTATATTCATAAGCACAATAGGAAAATTAAGTGGTATAACAAGAAGGTAAGCTTTTAAAATAAATAGATGTTTTAAAAAAAAATATAACCCAGTTTCATTCACAGATTAAAAGGCACAAATCAGATACAGTACCCAAAGTCTTTGGCACTTTTTGACTAGTATGTTTTGGGAAGGGTCAGTGGATGAGCATGAGAGGGTTTGCACACTGATCTGAAGTGCCCAGAACAAGGCTCACCCTGACCCCATCACCCTGAAATGGCTCCATGACCAGCACTACATATCCATGGCTGGAGTCTCCGTGGCAGCATACTGGTCCTGCCTTGGCACACATTTCCAAGAAGCTCTTTTGAAGCTATTTAGTAAAGGACAGGTTATTTTTTGGTGATATTTTAAGTATCTAGAACAGTTAACAGCAAGCAATGTTAAAAATTAATTAAATATAGTAACAGACAAGTATTTCTGTGTTAGCATGTTGACAGAAAACATCACTCCATAAGCATCTACTTTCTTTATACTTCTCCAAGTAGAAACAAATCTCCATTCAAACAAATCCATGCTGACAAATTGCAAGATTAAAAGAATATGAGGCCTTTTATGAAAATGTCTTACTCATTAATGATTTTGACGGTGTTAAATCAGTTTACAAGCAGCTAAAGAAATTAGATTTTGCCTTTTTTTCTTCTATATGTTCCCGATATTCTTCACATATATATTTGTAGCTCTGTCACCTCCTGTATTAGAGACTAGTTTCCCAGTAGTTTTCCATGGCCTTTCCTTAAGCAGAAAGACAAGACAAATTCCACAGCTCCAAGCCCTGGAAGGTGCAGGGCCCGCACGCTGTTTTGGTTCTTCCTGGGAGCCAAGGCCAAGAGCAACTCTTCAAGATACATTCTCATGGACAAAGTACAACTAGTGCTGAAGGGGGGCTCCAGAGAAGGGGCTTGACCTGGGTGGGAATTAAATCTCCACTTGTTCTCCTAATTGGTGCCTTTTGTCAATCATGTTAATTTCCTTAAGCCTATAAAATGTACTTACCACAGGGAGGTTTAACTTTTGTGGACATCTTTCCATAACTGCTCCCGGAGACCTCCAAATAAAGATCGCCTTTTATATTTCCTCCTTACTAAAATTATCTCTAGTTTAATTTCCAGGTTAGAGAAAAGGCAATTCAGAGGTTCAAAACATGAGTGGACAATGAAAATTTTTGCATGGTTTTAGATTATTTGTATTAGAGGAGCTTGACTGTTGACTGTAATGAGAAAGCAGATTCAACAATTCTCCCATTACTTCCTGCATAAAGAAAGGCAAAGAACTTTAGATCCTTTTGAGATGAGTGGAGCATATTTAATAAAAAAAACAACAGAAGAAGTAGTTCAATGAATGCATAACATTAAGTTAGCCTGGGAAGCAAAATATACAATCCAGATCAACTAATGTGTATTAATTGACAAATTATGTGCTCTGAGTCTCTTTGTAATATAACTACACATGTTCTGTCATAAATGAAATGTACTGTTAATTTTATTTCAAAGCTCATGCAGAAAATTTATACTGCCCACTCATTTTGGCATTCTTTGTAGTGGAAAACAAAACCTTACCTTACAGAGATGTGACACAACATTTTTTGTTGAAGGGCATGTACATTTCCTGGATGGACAAAACTTCTGGTTCCAAATCTTTGTCATTCAAAAGAACATAGGGGCCACAAAGACCTTTATCACACTGACAAACCTTTCCCAAAGTTTGTCTGATTTGTCAGATTAAAGGGATACATGCAAAAGACATGTTTTGTGGTGGCTTCATGCATTTCATGGGATGCTTCACTATGTGGCTCAAACTTTCAGCACCACTGAAACCACACAAAGAATGCAGTGTCCAGATTTGGACTCACAGTGCAGAACAGGTCCTGAAGCATACTAAAGAGTCCAGTGCAGGGTTCCCAACATGGTCAGGGCTATAGAAAAGGATGTACAAGGGAAATAAATAGAGGTTGCAGGGATGGTTTGGCCTGGGGAAGAAAAGCGGAACACAGCTATCATGTTGAAGGTGGAGGTACAGGAAGCAACAAGCACAATTCCAAACACAGGAAGTTCTGATTTTACATTAAGAACGCTTTTTCTTGATGACAGTGGACAATCAGTTGGAGGTAGCTCAGAAAGATCATGTGTCTCTATCTATAGAGATGCTCAAGCCTCAACAGAACATTGTGTGATTGTATGACACTTAGCACATATTATTGGTTTACTGCAAGCTTTTAGTGCCTTTGAGCCTGCCTTGATCATGGAGAGTAGTGAAGCGCTCTCACATGTTATTTAAGTAAAGTCAGGAAATTCAAATATTTTACCCACCTGCTCTTCCAAGGAGGCTTTCCAGAGAGATTCAAAAGGCAGTGATAAGGATTCCAAGTTCCAAACTGATATTTATTTGATGCCCCAAGGAAAAGAGTGATAAAGGCCCAGTGCTAGACTGATATTATGGCCTATAAAATCTCTGTTTTAAGAACACCACAATAAAGCATATGGGGTGTGAATAGCCAGTGCGCATTGGCAGCCCAGCTCCACAGGTCACTTGGCAACTTATGACATATCATAAGTGTGGAGTCAGGTGAGGAGGCACAAAGGAATAAAGGGGAACTCTTATCAAGTACATTGATTTTAGCAGAAGAATAAAATCTCAAATTAAGATGTCTTATTTTAGTTCAGGAATTTCAGAAATCGTGTAGGACTGGATATTTGAGTCAAGTTTGTCTTAATGTACAATAACAGCATGTTTTATTTCCATTTTTTCTGTTGATTAGTTCTTACTACATTCCTTGAGAGAGACTTGAGAGAACACTACATGTAAACATTACATGAAATGTAATCCAGCAATGCATGTCTCTTTTGGATTTATAGCCTCAAGTTCCAGAAATTTATCTCTTCATTTGGCTAGGACTCCCTTACTTATTTATTTGGATAATTTCCAATACTGAGTTATTTTAATACCTTATACTTCTTATTTTTGCAGAAATAAAAATCAGGATAGACTACTAAATTATATTTCCTAACTTCCTTGGTCTGCACTGCAGTAAAGCCTCACTTAGAATTAGCTGAGAGTGTATGGTAATTGCTGAGAATAATTTAGTATAGTATAAATAAATCTGAAGGATAATTACTATTTAAGACAGTTCTGAATTTTCTCCGGTGGGACCCAGCTGCTGAAATGCAAGGAATTGGGTTGCAGGACAACCATCTGTCAAACTTTGGTCTGCATCTTCCAAGAGGATCTCATCACCAGGGTATTAATTCAGCAATAAAAACTGAAAGCTGAAAATAAAAACTGAAACTATGTTCCTTCAGGCCCATGAAAGACAAAAAGTTAACTGTCTAGTCAGCATAGAACTGTCAGAGGCAAATTCTGCCTGACCAAGCTAACTGCTTTTTGTGATGACATGGCTGCTGCTGTGGACAAGGGATAGTGCCCACCTTGGCTTTAGCAAGATGGCATGATGTCTGTTAGCAACACTGTAGAAAAACTGGCAGGATATGACCTGATAAGTAAGGAGAAACTGTGTGGCAAACAGACTGGAATTTGAGGCTCAAAGAGAAGTGTCAGCTCTATTGGTAATTAGCTAGTGGCATCCAGCAAGGGTCTTGGAGGCAAAATCATAAAATGTTTTTATTTGCCATCTAGATTGTAGAACAGAGTGCACTCTCAACAAGTTTGCAGCTGGTATCAAACTGGTGGTGGGAAGGATGGGGTTGGGGGAAACAGTCAATAATTTGAAGGGCAGTGCAATTGTTCAGCAGGACCTCTGAAAGAATGAGAAATTGGGTGATGACAAGCAACCACCTTAGGCTCATTGAGGGCAAATGTAATGCCCTGCATGTACAGAATAAGGCTAGAAGTCAACACAAGCTCTGACAAAGAGCCAAAATAACCTCGTATAAAAGACTGAGGGGTTCTGGCAGGCAGAAAGAGTCTGCAAGGATCCTTTGCATCAAAATATGCCAAAGGTGGGCTCTCTCTGCTCAGTCATAGCAGCAACAAGGATGACCTTATCTTGACCTGCTGCTCAGCATCAGTGAGACCATACTGGAAGCTCAGGTCCAAGGTTTGGGATGCTGGCACAAGACAAGGTCAGACGCTCAGGATATAGTCTGCTGGAAGGTCCCCACAATGGCTGGAGCCAGAGCAGAGCCTGTAAAGGAGAAGGGGGAGAGTGGTTCAGTGGTTCAGCCCTGGGATTAGTAGGTGAAGCAGATAAGGACAAGGGAAGAGATGGGGTTACTACTCTTGTCCACCACCTCATGAGGGAGCTGCAGTGGGGACAGAGCAATGAAGGAGACTCCAGGGAGTTTGTGAAATCTCCATCCTCAGACATGTTCAAATGTCAGTAGCATGAGATCCAATGTCCTTGTCCATCCTGCCATGAATGCAAAAGGAAGAAGGCTCCACAGCTGCCTGATTTTCTGCTCTTTGACACACTGCCTTACATAATACCTATTCCCTGGAAATGAACTTCCTGCTTCAGCTACAGAGGACATTGTGCTTGCAGGGCCTTGTCCTGCTGGGGGACATCAACCATCCAGACATCTGCTGGCACAGGTTGCCCAGAGAAGTTCTGCAAGGCCCATCCCTGAAAGTGTTCTAGGCCAGTTTTGATTTGAGCTCTGGAAAACCTGGTCTAGTTGAGTATCCCTGCCCACAGCAGGGGGGTAGGAACATATAATTTTTAATGTCACTTCTAACCCAAATCATTCCATGATTTCATGATCTTATGAATTCACACAAGATTGTTAGAAGCCAAAAGCAAAAGAGAACTGATATGGCTGGCCCCTACTGTTAAGTTAAATAAATTATGTGGAACTATATGACATAAATACATACTTTAAACTAAAACATATATTGTTTCTGCAACCAAACCAGCATGTTGGGAAGAAAAAACATTTACAGTCATTCAAATCCTAGCCAGTTTTCATTTAAAGACTCTTATAAATAACTCTCCTTTTGGAGAATGCTCAACTTGGAGAAAATTTCTGCATTTTTTTCCAACACACACTATTGACATTTTGGGGGGGAAGGGTGGGTGTGGTAAATGATAGAAATAGTTGTGTACTAGGAACTTCATCTTACATACAATTATTTTCATCAGAATCAAGATTAATCAGAATATGTTGCTTGTGAAATATGAAATTTTTAGTTAAAAGTCTGTCTGTCAAGAATTTATTGAGCAGGTTGCTTTGCCCCAAAATATAAGCTTCTAATTGTACATATTTTATGAATATTTTGAAATATACTCTTCGGGTAGAAGGAGAAAAAGTGAGACGCAAATGAAATTGAAAAAGGTTAGGTTTTTATACTGGATATGAGTATAATTTGGACTCTACCACTCTTCTAACCAGTAATATTATTTCCATATCTGAATTTCTCTGACTTAAAGCCTAACACTGTGAAACATCCAGACTGGTAGGCTTGCACCTATTCCTGAGAAAAACGCAGGTTTTTCCTTCCGGGCTTGCCCAGCCTAGCGCCCTGCATTGCCATGACAAAGGGCAGCATCTGGCCTCTCCCTGTGTCCATTGCTGTATGCCTGCTCCCAGGCCACAAATGGGGATGGCAATGAAGCCTCACAAGTTTCAGCTGCGGGGATTAAACAACAGCAAGCAAAAAGAAGCGTCAATATAAATAAAATGCATCAATACATATTGCAGGTGAAAAGGGTAGCAAGGATCCAGCGTGTCCCTGCTGCCAGGCATTTCTCCTTTGCGAAAATAAGTCATTTTAGGAGACAGAGATAATGATGGTCTTACTGTTCAGACTACAAGTCAAGCAAACAGAGCAGATTTCTGCAGCACTTTTTCTTATTGTTTTCTCCTCTCAATGCTGAATTCTCCTTCCTTGTTCCTCCACCCAGGAGGAGGTGAGCCATAGTCTCACTTTGATTTCCCAGTGGGAGAAGCTTCCTAGAGTCTTGGTGAACGGACATGCGCACTGTGAAGCCTCAGAGCTACGTGGCTGCTGGGGACATCCCTTAAGCATGTGTCAAGGCAGGCATTAAGCAAAGCAGATGATTAGCAATGACCTCACCAGAGCAAGCCTGTTGTCAGCCCCTCGAAGGTCTAGTAGTGCTATGATTATCAGTCAGCACCACTGTTTTTCAAGGATGTTCATTCTGTTCTCTGCTTCTGATTAAGTCACTCTTTGACAGAGGTCTGTTTGTGACAAAATTCAAATGTTCCAAGTTTTATTAAACATCTAATGCCCCAATTGATCTAATTTCTCTATAAGAAAGACAATGGCAGTGTCATTAGGATATGAAAAAATGAACCTATTTCTGTAATACCATTTATTTTCATGTACATCTGTAAGTTAGCCAAATGCACCCTAACTATTTGTGTTACACCCTGACATAAGCCCTGATGAAGTCAATTATTTATGCACTATGCCATATGCTGGAAAGTTATTCTAAGATGTGATGGATGCAGACTTGTTTCTGTTAAATCTGAACAGCCCATTTCCTCAGTATGCAGAGGAAAAAGACAGAAAATACCTCCTTATCTGACCAATCAAATTCTGAAAATAAATTAACTACTTTAATATTTTATTTTAAATTATTGTTATGAGCAAATACTCTTCGATTTTAGTTTGTTTTTTTTATTATTTTTTTTCCAAAATGAATGAAATAAGAACATCAATAAATGTAAATTAAACAATTTAATTAGGCATATGATCATTAAAGGTGACATCCATCCCTCACCATAAAACCCCAAATAATTGGGTAAAGTGAATGGGGTTAATTAGTCACTTCTTATAGACCTCTATAAAGGGGTCTTATAAAGGGACCTTAATAATACAACACTTAAATAAAACAAGGAAATATTACTGTAAACGTGTTTGTGTAATGCTGTGGCAGGGATTTTGGAATGTGCAACGATTGGAAAATTTTAAATTACACCTCCCACAGCAACTGTATCTCAGCAATATGCATATATAAAAATGTCAAGTCTAATGCCACATAGTGTACTGTATTAAAAATTGTCTCTGCGGATAAGTAGATTTATTTAGGGCTGTTTGGGGATTCAGAAGCTCCACAGAACGTCTCAGGGACACTGTTCCCCAATTCAGCAAAGTATTTAAGCAAACATCTAATATTGGGCATTAAGCCATTCTTTTTGACATCACCTTCAATCACAATATTATAGCCAAAAATAAAATTTGTGTTTCACTGAAATAGAGCCATGTCAAACCTATAACATATGTTTTATGTAGCCATAGTCTCACCTTGATTTCCCAGTGGGAGAAGCTGTATAATGCTAAGCATGTTATACATGTTGGCATAATTTCTTTGCAATGGCTTTATTTAAGCCCTGCTGTAGTCACCTGTATTTGTTGCTGACCCACAGAGAAAGATTACATTAATGTAATAATATAATTGAATAATATAAGGCCTGACCTTATAAAATAAGCAGTGTCTTCTACCTCCAATGTCAAGTACAAATAGTTTTAAACCACAACATATGTGGTGCAAGGCACAGCTTTCAAGCCACAGATTTATGAGAAATGGATAATTAGTGCAGGTAAAATGGTACAGATAATAGACAAACACATTTTAGTAGGCACTGTGACACTCATAAATATTTTTTGTTTACTTTCTGTGAGATGACCTAGGTACCCTTCAAGGACATCAGAAACTCCAAATTAGAGAGAGGCAAAATGAAACTATAATTTGAATTTATCTTATTGGCCACAGCAACTTCAACTGCAGTGTGAAGAAATTCTGGTGGGAGTGTGATGTGACTAGAAGAACCATTTTGGGGAAAATGCACATAAAGAGAAAGTCAAATGTTAGTATATAACTAAAACAGTCTTTATGCAAAGACTGGTCTGCAGATATAGTTTGCATAAATTATGTTCCTTGCTATGTTGGTGCAGAAATATCTGCATATCCTGGAGGCTGAGAAATACAGACTGAGAGAAAAAAGTCAACAAAAGTAAGGGTTTGGTACAGATCTAAGTATAGTCATGTATCTGTGATATCTTACTTTTTCCTTATGCACATATCTCCAACATAATTTGAAATAATTCTAAAAATATTTAATAATTTATCTAAAATTGTATTTAATTTTTCCCAGAGATAAATGGGATAAGGCACACCTTAAGATATTTGCATATTGATAAGCTCTCATTTTGATAGGAAAATAGTGCCTTACTGTCTATCTTTAACAGTTCACTACTTTCACAATACATCTCCCTTTTTTAGTCATTTTCAGTGACTCCCAAAAATGTAAGTCAGTCTGAAGAGTGGAGTAATACAGGAGAAGCTCAGTGTGTAAGAAATGCTCTGTGTCCGAGAGATTTAGTGAGGAGGTTTTCCCATGAGTTTTCCAGCAGTGCTAGTGACACAGGTAGCATAGGCAGACCTTGGTTTCCAGCTGACAGTCCTGTCTCCTGACCTGTTTGTTGCCCACCCCAGACTACTCACCTGCCTGCCCAAAACTCATTGCAGCTCCACTCAATTAAAGTGCTCTCAATCAAACTGTCCAAACATTCATATTCCCAAGAGACTAACTGCTTCCATATGTCCCAAATTTTGCACTGCAGCAAACCTGAAGAATAAAACCTTGGCATGTAAAGGATTTAGACTGCTTTTGTGGCTCCTCCCTGCACTTTGCTGCCACAGTATACACCGATGATTCAAAGAGGAAATGATGAAGTAAGTGATCAGAGTCCTCACTGAGAGGTATGGACCATCCTCTGAGCCCCTTTTGGGGCTTGGTGCAGTGTCTGGGGCATGTTGCAGAATCCAAAAGTTCAGCAACCACAGAAAGCCTGAGGGCTGTAGCATTTCTGCTCTTTGAACTGCGTCTGCAGTTGTGGTTTTTAAGTATACAACAAATTCCAAAGAATTTTGGGGGACAGAGGAAGAAGACGTTTTCCTCAGCTGGAGGATTAGCTTTGAGAAAAAGAAACTGAACAATTACTGACTACAAGACAATCAGGATGAAATAAATTTGGGGACTTTTTTATTATTGTTGTTGTTATTTTAAATCATATGCAGACAAAGCCTAGGCTACACTTCATTGATATTTTCAGGAGGTTTTTGGCAGAAATCTCAGCAGCAATGTATAGCTTATCATATGGTACTGTCTGCTTCCAGCCTTACCTGACAGAGACAAGTTAAAATAGCAGAAGAAAGAAAGATTTCTTCTCCACAGTCCTTGGCTGAAAAAACATTTAACAAAACAAATATAAAATAATTGGATTCTTTTTCTTTGTTTTCTTTGTCTATGCTCTAGCTAAGTGTTTGATTTAGCAGCTTTCTTTACTATTTGCAAGACTTACATGTGTTGATTAGTAATAAAAGTGGCTTTGCCTCTACTCTGAGGCAACTACAAAAGCACATTGGGTATTATTTCAGTGCTGTGTACAGTGCAGTGAACATCTGTTAAATTTTTCTAATATATATCAAGGACATAAATTAGTCAGACTGGTCTGGATTTCCTTTTTATTAAATCCATTACACCATAGAGTATACTTTGTTCCCAAGATTCTTGTGCTTTGATTTTCCCAGAATAGAGAGTTTTTATCAAACAATCTAGACCATATTTTCTTTTTTTTTCAGGAAAGAAAAAAAAATCTCCTGCAGCGAATTTCCATTAGAATATAGATTTTTAAGTGCCAAATGTACAGTCTTCCAATATTATTTTTTATTATTTTGAAAATAACTTTGATCTCCCTAGATGTCTAAAGGATATCTGAGCAAAAATTTTTTTAATTTAGTCAGTTCTTGGAAATACTGTGTTCCCTATGTTCCCTCCTGGTTTCCAAGTAACTTATTTTTGTCCCACAGATCTCAATGAGCAGCACTTTTAGATGTGAAAATATCACTGAAAGGCAACATCTGCAGTATCATTTCTGTAAAACACAATTGTTTATTGGTCA
>JAWWMU010000121.1:24058143-24072448 GCA_035048155.1 Cinnycerthia olivascens
AGTAAAAACAGCTATTGAGGTTTTGTTTTTTTTTTTCAAATATTAAGAAAAAACTGTTAGTCAATATGATGATCTGAGCTCAGTGATGGAAGAAAATGACAGATAGAATGAATTTTGCCATTTTCCTGCATGTTCCTTTTCTGAGCAAGCATTACTTTCTCTATGTTGTGGAAGTACCCAAAAGATGAGCACAGCTTCACTTCTTTGCTGATAATTTTGCCATGTGTCCAGTTGTAGGTAACAGAATGAATAGTTTGCTGGTAGAAGAATTTGGAGTGTCCAGTTGAATGAACATTATTTGATGAAATATTTTGCTGGAACGAAAAGTAAGGAAGAATGAGGACTGGATCCTACAAAAACACGGTTCTGCTGGAGACTGAGTGGCCTGTGGGCTCTCCCAAACCTCCTGGCACAGAAAATGATTTGATACAGAAGAAAATATAAAACATGATTGTGGATAGAGGAAAAGCAGAGGAAATCAGCCTCAGCTGAGGCAAGGAAAGAGGTTTTGTCTCAAAATCAGTGAAGGGTGACTATTGGCACCCAGCCTGCAGCCATTTCTCATCCCGTTTGATTTTCCTTCTCTGTCTTGTATTATTTAAAAAGACGAATCCTCTAAGCTCCAGGCAGTAGGGCTAAAAGTGCTTTATTGAAGCTTGTATCAGGATGATAACATAATTGGTACAGTTGTGAAAATTCTTTCACATCTAAAAGGGAAAGAAAGACTGCAAAATTACACACACATCTGGTCTTTTTTGTCAGCAAATCCTTGGGGTTGATTTTCTTTTCCTATCAAGCAGTGTAACATGCTGCAAATTTAATCTAGCTGAAAACATGGGGAAGAATAACTGCTAAACATCTTCAAAAACACCTAGCAAATATACCATGGGGAAAAAATGAATTAAGGCAAGACAAATAAAGCCAGGCTATCCTGAAGTTGCGAAATTCCCTGAGAAGGGGGGGAAATAGCAAAAGATATTCTGTTTGGAATTAATCTGGCTACTGATCCAAACAGCTGATATTTGTCAACTCTATAATGGCAATATTTTCCCTCCTAACAGAGATATTTTCTCTATTTTATGTAATTGAAAAAAACACATTAAATAATGAAGAAGGTACTTAGGGTTGGGAAGTGAATTTTTATGAAAGAATGAAGAGGAGCATTGAAAAGGTGTACTGCTCAAGTTCATTATTCAGAAACTTGTACAGTTGTTCAGTCCTGTGCCAAGTGGTATGAATTCTGCAGAATGACTATGGTCACAGTGAATGTGTCAATTATGAAAGCCAGTATATCTGTTCTGCATCCTGTTTCTTACTGTCCCCCAATAAAATCATGTCTATTTGGCCAGGAGTTTATTTTCTGTGCTTTTCTCAGTTTTCTTTGTGAGCTCGCTTAGCTCACAACTTCATTGTAGTTCCTATTATTTCTAAATCCTCCAGAAATAGGATGCAAGGTTCCCTCTGAGGATACATCATCAGAGGAACTACAGGGTTTTGAAGGAATATAGTCTCTCCTTTTTTAGTACTATGTACAGACAGTGCTGCTATGTAGCCTGCAGCTCTCAGGAGATGGCAGTACTAGAAGAGGACCACAGTCACTCCACTGCCTTCACACGAGGTTGGGAAAGGGCAGCAGCCCTGGGTTTTGAGAGCCGTCTTTTAGCTATCAGTGCAAGCACTGAGTACCAGCCTTGAAGACCCAAATATTGTGCATTTCAAGATTTGGACAGTGTGTGAATCTATTTATTTATTTATGTAGTGCCATCTGATACAAGTCTATCACTGGATGAAAACAAAAGCTTTAAGACACAATTTCAAACTAATTTGTAAAAGAGATTTAAATGTTGAACTACTGTATTGCCATTGAAATATTATCATCTGTCCATAAAATAGAACATGTGAAAGCCCTTTATCCTGACTGAATAGATTTTCTAAGAAATTATCTAAATGATTTTTTGAGCAGCAAAAAGTGCAGCTACATTTAAATAAGAGTCAGTGCTCTAGCTAGAGAGCTTCATTCTGAAAATCAGTATCTTTTATCAGAGATACCACCAAAGTCATTAGCCAGCTGGTTACCTAATGTTAATATAAAAATGTTATGTGACAGACTTTCAAGTGATATTATTTTATTTGGATTTTTTCTCAAGATATGTTTTTTACTCACATGTTTCTGTGCATGATGGTTTGTTTCACATAAATAAGGGCTTTCCTTTGTAGAAGAGAGGAAGACAATATATACTAAAATAATAAATATAAAAGTCTATAAGATGCTAAACTTCAATTATTCATGTTAACAAGTTTTGATTGATTTTGAATCCAATTCTTGGGGGAAAAAAAACAAACAAAGAAAGAATGTGGAATTTATTTTATGGTCTCAGGACAATTCTTACCACAGATATAGTAATATGACTTAGTAACATTCAAGCCAATGACAAAACATTCAAAACAGTATCCCTTTTAACTGAAAATCTGAATGTTATTTAAAAATCCCTTATTTCTGCTAATGTAATTGACCATGTCATCTGTTCCCTCAAAAGTTCCTAGGACACCAAGTCATTTAAATACATATTTAAGTCATTTAAATACATATTAAAATTTATTACAATATTTATTTTAAGAGACTCAACCCCATCTGAAGATTTTGCCATAGGCATTAACAATGAAAAAAGACCTGGTAGACCGTGTATTCCATCTTCCTACTAATCCTTGCTAAAATAAATTGTTACCAAGGAGAAGCAGATTCTGCTTTAGCTGGTATCAGTGGAAAAGTAAATTCAGAGTTTGAAGCCAGACTCATATTCAGAAAATTGGGGCAGAATGGAGCCCTGTAGATTTTTTTGATCCTCTTTTAAATGAGGGAAGTGATGATGTTTTTACTTCTTCCCTAAGGATACCCCTTTGCAGTTTAACAGACCTGTATGCAAACGTTACTTTTACTCCTGACATTTACTTTATTTTTATTTTCTCTGTTTCATCTTGTTTCCCCACTCATTTCTTACTGGGTGACACAAGGCATGCTCCACATACGTGTGGATAATGACAAGCTCTCTCTGCTGTCACTAATATTCAGAGACCAAGTGTGACTGCTGAAACTGCCCTGGTAGCATATTCAATCCAACTTTACTGGAATATCTCACACCATGCCTTTCATTTTTCCAGCACACTTCATTGTAGCTCTGCATCATAATGGAGATCTTCATGTGTTTATGTGCATTGCTCTTTTAATGGACAAGTTTCAGTTTATTTTCCCCAGGCTACTCAACTATTGACATGCCAAATGAGGAATTCCCAAACAGCCATCATCTTTTTGGTTTTCTCCCCCAAATGTGATGTCTCTCATAAGCACAATTTTAATATATTTATGGAAATCACACATAGCTTCTTTTAAAAAACCCAAAGCTCACTCACAGAAGATTTAATATTGGTAGTTCAGCCAGGGAGTAGGACTGTTCTTTTTTTGAGTAGGACAAGGAAGTGCAGCAGCACCTGTGTTGTGCCTCTCAAACAGAGCACCTCCAAGCACATTGCACACAAGAAATACAACTCTTAAAATGAGTGCTGCAGACCCAGGGTCGTTGAAAGTTGGGCTAAGAGGGAGGCTTTTAGGAGAAAGCTGAACTCACAAGAAGAATCACGGAGTCAAGATAGATATTTCCCAACTCTTTTCCATGAGTGCTATGGTGCAAAAAGCACACCACTCTCAAGAAAAGAGCTGGAGAAAGAGAGTTATGGGGGCTGGAGATCTCTGGAGTCTATATAATACTCTAATTAATAATTCTTTATTAATCTATAAGCAGGCAGTGCTCAGATTTGGACATAAAACAAATGCTCTGCCAGGCAGACAAACATAGGGAAATTTTTTTAGTTTTTCTTTTATTTAGTGAAATATGATGGACAGTCAAGTAACAGTAAATCTGGCTATCCTAACTGATTTTTTTTCCCCTGAAGGACCAGGACAATCCTGTCTGATTTCTGACCTTTGGGAAGGTGCTCCAGACTGTGGTTCTTCTCTAGAATCACCCAAGAGGTATCTTCACTGGCTCAGCTTCTTCTTAACAGTGCAAAATTTTCAAAGTAAAATGGGAAATGGGGGAAATTACTTGGAAAAGAATGAATTATTTAGGATATTACATCATTTAGGCTTTCTTTGCTAATATGTGATTAAACTCTGGCAGATTCTTTTTCATCTATCCTTTTGAAACTTCTGATTAGGACATGCCAGTATCTGTTTCTCTTTTCTTTTTTTTACCATCAAACATTGTTTTCAGGATAATGCTGACACAATCTTTTGTAACTCATGACGTTTGCAAATGTAAGGTCGGTTTTAAAGTGCTGTAACACTTTTAGTGACCATCTGTCAGTTGATTTTTGCCCTGAAAGTTGGAATTGATGCCTTTATTCACATCTCTGTCCAAAAGGCATTAAGGATGGCAGAAGGACATCACCTAATGTTGTCCTTTGACTACTGCTGATGAGGATCACAGTATGGACATTAAAGTTAAATGAGGTATGTAGGGGAGAGATTTGTATAATGTGATGCTTTTCAACACACTTATGATCTAGCCTGTTTTTCTTAGCTGAAACTTTACAAAAAGCCTCCTATCAGAGAGGGACCCATAGTATTTTCTGTTAGGCCTCTTGGTTAGACTAGATGAGGACACACACTATAGATACATGCTGAGGACACACACTATATAGATACACGCTGTAGGATAGATATAACCATGTGGAGTCATGAGACTGAATGAAATTACTCTCTCTCAGTGCTGAACTCAAGTCCTAATCAAGGTAATATTTATAATTCATTATTGCCTGAATAGAGAATCATGGAATATTTAATAATAAGGTAACCAATATGCATGTGTCCTGTACCTGAGATGTTATTAAGTGGACCTGTTTTGTCCAAGGCTGTTTGCAAAAGATTCCCACCAGTTGTGCATTCTGCCCTACTGTTCTAGGTAAAAATATACTTTTAAAAGCAGATAAGGCCAGGAAAATGAGTGGGATTGTCTGTAATACAGAGAACCCTGTGACCCATATCTGACACAAGTTAACAGTTAATCAGGAAGTTCCATTTATGTCAAGCAATCTGAATCCATTTCATAATCAGACTCCCTTAGATAGAGCATGCTGTGGGAAACATCAGAAAAAATAAGGAATGCTTTTTTGTAGTAAGGAGGGATGGTGTCAGAACCTGCAGTCAGCAGTACTTTGAAATCAATAACAATCATTTCTGTAACTATCTGGGAGTCAGTGACACCTGACAGAATAGTCAGAATGTCAAATTTTGGAGATGCGAGCTCACTAATGTTATAGCAGAGCCTTTAAATGTATTTCTCTGTGAGATTCACCATATCAGAAGTGCATAAAAAAGACAAGATGTAATGAAATCTTGATGGATTTACTGAAATATGACAGATTATGGAATGAAATAAATCTGAGTTTTGTGATGATGCATGAGTGAAGACTAAAATAGATAGTGTCTGAAAAAACTAGACCAAGAAGCCTAAATTGAAATATACAAGGTTTCTAAAAACCTACAATTCATGTAAGAATTCTTTATATGAAGTATGGGAACATGTAAAGTGATCATTTGAGATAGACACAGCTAATATTTATCTATGGAGAGAAAAAAAGAAAAGCAAGGGTCAAGGGTGTATTTATTTTCCTAAAAATAATATTTATTAAAAAAAAATATTTCTTTATTTTTTAGTTTTTATTTTTAAGTTTTGCTACTAAGAGTTTCAATCCATTAATATATAGCAGTGATTTACGGCATTGTGTTAGTGCCAGTTCTCAGAAATTAGATTACTTCACCTGTGATACACAACTGTGTCCCTTCCAAAAGAAATTAGAAGCAGAGCATGTCTGAATTCTGTGGTTACTTCATATCTTGCAGTGAAAATCAGATCATTATTAAAACCTGTCTTACAAATAAATAACAACATGCAGTAGCCAATCTGCTATTCCCTTTAACATACTCCAGTCAAAATAAAAAGTTATTCAACAAAAACCTTTCCATTGCAGATTCACTTGGCTTTTTAAATGGAAAATCTCATTTTCTTAAGAAATTGAACATTTTTCATGAAAAAACGCACCTTGTTAAAAATACAGAATCCTTTTGAAAATTGTCAGTGTAAAACTGAATACAAACCTGTCTGCTGTTACCCAGGCCTCACATCAGAATGTAGGAATCTATATTTCCAGTTCCTATTTCTGCTTTTTATCATCTGTTCTCTCAGTCACTCGAGGCAAGTTACTGACCCTGTCCAGTTCTCCTTTACAAAAATTTATGAAATGGATTCAATTTTCTTAAAAGGTGTGCTGAGACTAACCTATGTAAAATGCACTGGGATTCTAAAATGGAAGGTTCTTTCTAAATGGGATTATGGATAAAGCATGAACTTTAGAGAAGATATTTAACACTGATGATCTTGTTCTCCAAGGATTTTGTTCTCTGCAATCTCAAAAGACAGTGATCAACCCAAGATACCCTTATGGAACTACATGGAAAAAGATTGATTTCTCCAGTCATCATCTTTTATTAATTACCAATATTTATAATTTTGTTCCCACCACCAGACGTAACACTGAATACATTCTGTGAAAGAAACAAAACAACTTTGTGAAAGCTCATTCTACAAAATCTGCATGCAGAATTCTTTTGGGGGTTTTAACCTAAATCATTCATGAGGACCTTGTGGGCTTTCTTCAATGTCTATCAAGCCTACTCTCTCTTATGTGTACTAAGTTTGACTAACTTCATGGCAGAGGCAATATAAACAACATTTTTGATCATTTTGCTGGGTCTTTGACAGATACTAACCTAGAAAAAAGTTGTTCACTTCTTATAAAATTGAAATTCTGGTAAATAAATTTCCAATTTAAAAACTAGCTTACTGGTGCTACCTCTCTCAGAATGAAAATTATGTGGAATATGACATGAGGTTTTATTTTTAAAAATGTATATATATTTTGACTTTCCAGATTCAAAAATCTTGACTCAAAACTAAATTAACACAAGACAAAAAAAGCAAAACATACAAACAAAAAAATCAAACAACCAAACCAAAACAAAAACTCAAAACAAAACAACAAGCAACAATACAAACAAACAAAAACAAACAAAAAACCCTCAACAAGAACAAAAAAATAAAAAGTGGAGGGAACAAGAAGTGCATGAGAAAATATATGATTTGGACTGAATTGATACTCTGGAAGTAGAGTCTCTTGGAACAAGCATAGCAGGAGAAAGGAAGGAGAGATTGAGTTTAAATGTTGTAATGTTGAAGAATGAGTACAAAGCAGAAGATATAGGGGGGGAAAAGGGAAAGGAGTTTTAAACATTACAAATAGAAAGCATTTGACCCGGTATAAGGGCATTGGTAAAAGGTAAAAGAGAATTGATAGTTGTGACTCCTTAATCAAAAGGATCTTATTCCCTTTGCTTTTTTTGTTTCTCTTAATGTCTTTTTAACTGTGTTGACACAGAGGTGTCAGATGTGCTGATAGGGTAGCCTATTTAAAATTCTGATTCTGTGATCTATCACTGTAACTTTTGTGGGAATATCTTGGCCAGGCATCAAATAGTCTTTTCAAAATCAAACTTTTGGGGCTTTTTGAAAAGTCCACATGCAACATATGAAGGAAGGCTAGGTTAACAATTCTGCTGCAAGACATAGATGGATCTGAGAAAGTTAACAGATGAGCACTCATAGGCTATACTGTACTGATAAAATTTCACTAAGCTCTTCCAATGGAGAGCTTCTCTATTTTCTAAAAGAAATCATAGCTCTGCATCTTTTTGCTCTTATATTTCATGCCATTTTCCTTCTTTGCACTTAGAAATTGTATTTGAAAGATCATCCAGTTTGTTCTGCTTTTTTTTTTTTTGTATGTCCACAACACTCCAAGTTTTGTCACTAAATTTCAAATAGTGCATTTTTAGCTTTGCTGACAAGGTTGCTAGCAAAAGCATTGGATAAGACCTCTTCCTAGACTGAATCTTGAGGAGAAGAGTTTGTAATTTTTCCCTCCCAAGAACAGTAGTCTCTCACCAAAACTGCTGATTCCCTTCTCCAATTTGGCATCTCTTTATACAATTAGGGAAAAATCTAAATATTTTATGGTTTATTTGATTATTTCCCACACATCATTGACAAAGACCTCAACCGAAGACACTAAAGGATCAGATTTTTCAACAAAGAAGGATACCGAAATGGATTTATATGGTTTGTGTAAGATTATGTTGCCCTGGATGCAAGAGAAAATTTTTTACCTTTCTTTAATTATTCTGCCTTTAAAAATTGCAATTTCTAGGACACAGAAGGTGTCCTCACTATTACAGCAATCAGGTTAAATGTGTGAGCCTACCTAGATCACCCTGAATCCACGTTCTGTGTAACATGACATAAAAGGATTCCTGAAATGAGAGCTGAGCTTGCACTCCAGGGTTTGGTATGATTGTTAGGCTTGGCTCGACTCTTGTCAAGTATCACCTGCCACAGCTTTTTCACACACGCAGTCTGATTAATATTCAGTACAAACATGATCTGTCTGTTTTCATCAAGGCAATATGGATCTCCTTATTGTCACCAAAATGAGAGGCTTTCTATCTAGTGCTGATGACAATTTCTCTGGGTGATATTATATGGAGAAACAGTGCCAAAATGGCACTTTATAAATGGAGAAAACATTAATTATGTTGTACAGTAACAGAAGAGTAGAGAGAAACAGACAGAGTCAGTTGACTACAAAAAACCAGCAGAGGTGGATATTCAGATGCTTCACACACTGGGTGAGCTTTGAAAAGAGAAGCACAACATATAACTGTTAGAGCAATGCCAGTCACAAAAATACCTGAATTCCTAGTAATCATTTACATTCAAAAATAAAATACAACACTTTAGCTGCATTTCAAATTGCATAACTAGTTGCACCTGATTGTAGCTATAAATCAACAATATTCATGAGTGCCTTAAAATATGGTATTGTAAACTCTCCAGATTGGATGACTTATGTAAATAGTCAATCCAGTACTATGAGCTCTAATTTCTGAATAATTTTCGCAGAAAGATAACAAGAAGTTGGTTTGTTTTGTTACAGATGTATATATTCAGTATTGTTGCATGCAAGTATTCACAACAGACTCCACTAGACAAGAATTACTCATTTGAAGTTTCTGTAGAATTTATAAGTGAACAAACTAAAGAATTCTTTTCTTTGAGTAGAATAAATGATAAAATTAATAAAAACCTGTACTCATTGCTTATATGTGACTTTATGAGAATCTCAGCTTATGTCTGGATTGATTATCTTACATCATACCTCTGTGAAAGAGATGCAATGAGAAAAAAAATAAGGCAAAACAAAAATTAAATTGTGCCTGTTCTTAAACCTTTTAAAGATGAATTTTAAAGATGAATTCTGGCTCATGATATTGAAATGTCATTTGTGTGTTGATACTGTTCTCAAATTGAAATAAACAGAGTAAAGGATTCCAAAATAGGTGTTATTTTGAGATTAGTGAACAGACTATGAAAAAGACTAAGAGGTTATCAAAATAACTGAGCAATGGATAAACAGTTGGAAGAAAACCAAGTCCCAAATTCTTCTTCCTTTATTATTCAAGTTTGATTTGCTGTCTTCTCCAGAATACCTCAGAAAAGGAACTCAAACAAAAGTAAGAGTACCTCAGTCAGGAGCTGAGTACCTGGATTTCCTCAGAGGATGTGTCTAATGGCAGCCATGCACAAAAGCAAAGCAGAAGGATTAGCTGCCTACTTTAGTCAGACGCCACACAGCTCTGAGTAGTGAGGCACAGTATCAGAGAATAGAACCATAGAATACTTTTTAGAAAAGACCCTTAAGACCACTGAGTCTAACCATAGTAGTGCCAAGCTACTCACTAAGCTGTGTCCTTTAGGGCCGTATTTATAGGTCTTAAATACCACCAGGGACTCCTCTAGAGTCAGGCTGTTGCAATATTTGGAAACTCTTGCAGTGGTGAAGTTATTTCTAATATCCAGTCCTGAACTTTCTTTGTGCAACTTGAGGCTATTTCCTCTTGTACTACCTCTTGTAAATTGAAAGAAAATAATCCTACCTTTAAACAGCCTCCTTTCTTGTAGTTTTAAAGGTCTTTTCTCAGTGGCTGCTCATGATTTACTTTCTAGATACCAAGATTGTGGAAGGTGTATGAAGTGTCAGTTTGGATGGGCTGGAGGAGAAGTATTCAACAACCACTACACTATGATATTTTTCAAATATTGAGGGGAGCTATCAACACAGGCTGTGCGTAAGAGGCTGGACATGACCTGGGCACGAGTACTCATATCCCAGAAAGTCAAACGTGTCCTGGGCTGCATCCAAAGCAGTGTGGGAGGGAGGGAATTTTGCCCCTCTGCTCTGCTTTGGGGAGAGCCCCCCCTGGAACCCTGCATCCAGCTCTGGGGTCCCAGCACAGGAAGGACGTGGACCTGTGGGAGTGAGCCCAGAGGAGAGCTACAAAAGAGATGAGAGGTCTGGGGCACCTCTCCTATGAGGAAAGGCTGAGAGAGTTGAGATTGTACAGCCTGGAGACAAGAGGGCTCCAAAGAGACTTACTGAGACATTTCAGTATTTAAAGGGAGTTTACAAGAAAGATTAGGACAAACCTTTTAATAGGGCCTGTTATGGTAGGAAAAAGGAAACTAGTTTTACATGGAAAGATGGTAGATTCACACTAGATATAAGAAAGACTATTTTTTTAGGATGAGCATATTTAAGCCCTGAAACAAGTTGTCCAGAGAGATGGGTGGTGCCCCATCAGATCACATTGGAAAGGACTCTGAGCAACCTGATCTAGTTGAAGATGTCTGTGATCACTACAGGGGAGTAGGACTACACGACATTTAAAGATCCCTTCCAGCTCAAACTACTCTATGATTCATCCTCATCAGAGTCCATTATGAATGAGTATGCATTTTAAAAGATAACACAAAGCCAAGTACTGTCATGATCCTCTTCTGCTTAATTTAGATTCTAAAATATGCTATTTGTACAACAGATTCATTCTTCTGCATAATTTTATAGAATTCCTGGGGGAAAATAGCCTGAGCACTGGGAGAAATAAAAGACCTCCATTTTCTCTTTCCTGGGACCTGTCTCCCCTCTCATTTTATAAGATGGACAAAAAAAACCTTCTCAAATTTTTCCAATCTACCTTGAGAGATCACAGGAATTAAGAAAACTTCAGTGAGTCATAGACATTTTCAAAGGTCTCCCATCTCAGTATTTCATCCAAAACATAAATAGAAAATGAATTGACTTTTTAAAATTACAGAAGCAATGAAAAGGAAAGCGATTTTCAGTATTCACAACCTAATTTACATTCTCTCATCATTCTGGCAATTCTTGTAGTTAACAGATGGTGCAAAGGCAAATATACCTTTTGATTATAGGGGAAAAAAAAGAAAAAAAAGAGGTGATTCCAGAAATGTGTTCTGTTAAGCGTAATGTATTAGAACTGGTTCACTTATACTGCTAGCTTGTAACACAATATAAGCAAACTAGAGGACATTGAGTCCATAATTGTCTAACAGGATTCTAAAAATGCATCTCATCAGCCCTAGTTCAGGAAGCAGCTCTCTTCCTAAAATCATGCTGGATCCTAATTGCTTAACTCCAACCTCTGCATAAAATTCAAATCAGGCAGGTGCCAGTGACATTATATAATTCATCAGCATCAAACAGACATTTAGATGTCCACTTTCTTCACTTTCTGAGCTCTGTATCAGACACCATGTATATAAGAGATTGTCAGCCATTTCAGTGCTCACTAGACCACCCACTGTAACAGTTCTCCACAATTTCTTTCACAAAGACCAACAAAAATCAGCATTAAAAGAAGAGTAATCCTTATAGCCAAACCATTGACTCAATGACCTTCCTATTTGTTCTGATGGTGCCCTGCATTTTATTGGAGTCCAGATGGCTTTGCTGTTGATGGGCTGCAGAATGCCAATTAGCTCTGACAGCACCAATTATTAATTCTTATGATACAGATTCTTCTGCGTGAATACCTCATTTGCCACACTTTCTGTACTGAGACTTTTATTTTCCACTGCAGATAAGCCTAGAATCTTTTTCAGAATAATTTCCATAGTTAGAATGTTGGAAATAACATAGTTAGAAATAACGTTATTTTTTAATTTCTTCTCTCCTTGTTTATGTTTTAACATTTATAGAGCCCGTGGACAATCTGTATAAGCTATTGAGAAAGCAGGCTGCCTTTTCTGGCCTACAGCTGAGGAAAACTGCAGTAGATTTCAATTTCATCTCTGAAGGCAAGTTATGGCTTAGTTTTCAGGTTTTAGTTTTGTTACAAGTCCCTCTCTA
Organism: Cinnycerthia olivascens; assembly: GCA_035048155.1. Lineage (NCBI taxonomy): Eukaryota > Metazoa > Chordata > Aves > Passeriformes > Certhiidae > Cinnycerthia > Cinnycerthia olivascens. The sequence goes on from JAWWMU010000121.1 coordinate 24,070,522, forward strand.
AGAGTAAGAGCTCATCAGACAAAACAAGTGTTTCATTACACATGGAAGATAAAACTTGCGCTTTTCTCAGGGATAAAGTAAGATAACCAAAATTGCAAACCTACCATCCTGACTGTAAGACTTCCTTTCTTGCACTTTCTTTAAAAACACAGCTATTCTGTGTTTCACTTCAAAGTGGGGAGTATTTCTGATCACAATATTATAGAGAATTTGTGAGGCTTCTCTCTAGTGCAGGAGTCAAAAGAAATATAATAAAAGTGCTAATTGCTTCATAATCAGCTAGTACCAAGAAATAAAATTACCTTCCATATGTATTCCTGTTTCCAAGCCCTTTTTCCATGCATGAAGTATAATGTTGCTTGAAACTACATTACTACTTGTAACTAATTGTACTAATTGTAACTTGTTATCAAAGGCTGCAGCTGAAGCTTTCAGTGTCTGTTTTCTGACAGTTACCGTGGGGGTTGGGATTTTTAAACTTTTATTTATAATTCAAGTCACTCCGTTAATTGGATGGATTTATTTTGATTCTCAAGAACAATATTGTCTAGACTGTTTCTCTCGCTCTAAACTGTTATTTTGGTTTACCATAAATTTGCCTTCAGCACAGATTTTTCCATATCACTGTTTATGTATTATAAATACCCTGGAATGATTCACGTTGCTGTGGTCATCTCATGCTTTGATTGAGTTTGGGGAGAGAAATGAAACTCTGTGATTTCTTAAAAAATTAACTGTTCCAGCTTGACAATTCCAGCTGGGAAATGTTTCTTTTTCAGGGGAGCATCATGATACTCACAAGCTTTGACATACTTTTTTTTTGTTTGTTTTTGTGGGGGGTTTTTGTTTGGTTTTGTTTTTTGTTTTTTCTGATTTTTTCAGAAAGTTTCTGTGGTGAAAAAAAAATAAATCAAATTTTCCACTTCAAGAGGTTAAAAAATTCATCCTCTTCAGGTTTAGAACCTCATAAGGGGTTTGTTGGATTTTGTCCTTGACATAACGATATTCCTGTAGGTCACTCCTGGTAAGATTTTTTTACTTATATCAAAAGTCTACATTCATATGATAAAATTATTGGTCTCCATTTTCTTTGTGATTCTGCCAGGATGTGATCTTTATGAAAAATACTATGGAATAGTTTTTTCTTTTTGTTGCTATTTGCTTGGTTTGTTTATTTTTTTATGAAAAAGGTATGCACAGGGTGTTACTGTGTTATCTGTTGCTCTACAATCAAGGAACGGACACGTTGAATGACCACCTTATGCTCAGTGTGGTACTTGTAAAATCCTAGATAAACGTACTGCATTATTCTGGTACAATGTCTTGTGTATAACACTTTTGGATCTCTTGTTACCATAACAACAAACTGAAAAACAAGACTAAGTTAATATCATAATACAATTTTTGACTGTTTATTCCATTCATCTAAAGATTTTCTCCTTCACTCTGAAGAGGTTTACATTATAGTTCACTTGTTGAAATAGTATTATAGTAATTATGCAGAGTTTAATATGAGATATGGGGGGACCAGGCAGACAGGATTCAGAATTTTAAATGAAAACAGATGATTTCTCCCTATAGAACAGTATTTGTCCCACAGACAAAAACAATCCCGCAGTCTTGTTTCTCTCTCTTGTACATCAGCTCTTGTTTCAATCACTTGTTTGCTGTGCATCTGTTATTGTGATTCTGCATTAGCCTAAGGATCATCATCTTTACTTTTCCTTCTGGTCCATAAGAGTACAGAGAGATGGCAAATACTGTGATTATTCTACCACTACACACAACCAGTAAAAATCCTACAGTGGAAATAATTTGCCATTCAAAACAGGAGCTGGTTGAAAAATGTCCTTCTTAGACTGATTTTCTAATGGAACTCGAAATGGTCTAAAACTAGTGAATTTACAAGTCTCACAGAAGTTTCTTT
>JAWWMU010000121.1:24136141-24146783 GCA_035048155.1 Cinnycerthia olivascens
AATACAGGTACGGAACTTTGTTTTGTTGAAATACACAAGGGTCTCACAGTCCCTCCTCTCAAGCCTGTCAAAGTTCCTCTAGATGGCAACCCATTTCCTCAGTGTGTCAACTGCACCACACAGCTCTTGATTTTTCTTCTTAACTCTCTCTTCTCAGAATTTTTGAGTAACTTAAAATCAAATAGGCTTAGAATTTGCTAGTTTTCAGATTTCCTAAAGTTGCCAGTAAAATCTATCTTGTTGTTTTGACCTCTTGAGAATATCTTGTTGGTATTTCTCCTGTGAGTCTAACTCAGAGTACGTGAACAAACATAAACCCTTTTAAAAGTCGCATCAAACAAATCTTTTGGAATCTTACAACCCACAAGCTCTCAGTCCATCCCCAAGTGCAATTCCATGCAGTCCAAATGGTTGCTGATGTAGGAAGGCAGCACTGCCTCCTCATTTCCCTTGTCAGTCCTTCCTAAGGATCCTGTATCCTTCCACTTCAACACTCCAGTCATAAGAGCCATCACACCACATCTCTGTGATGCCAACAAGATCATACCCCTGCAGGCATCCACACATCTCTAACTCCTTTTGTTTATTCCCTATGCTGTGTGGGTTTGCATAGAGAATTTTAGGTTGGGTCCCAGATGAAACTGACTTATTGCTGGAATGGCTGAAATTCCTTTTTGTTTGGCTTTATGGGCAGAAACTGATACACAGCCAGTTCCTTCTGAATATGAAAAAGAACTTCTTTCTACCTCTTTTACTTTTTCTTTTTAAAAAACCTTTCTGGGAAGAAAAAGAAAAGGCTTTATCTCTGATCTTTAAATGAAATGTTCAGACCTCTCTGGAAACAATAAGTCATAAAGAAGGCACAGTAATTCAAACACTAATCTATGGGCAAATATATCATCCTGCAATGGTACATTAATCATTTCCCTTAAAGACAGCACAAGAGTGATGAAGTTTTTCAGATTGTGTCTTCTGCAACTCAGCTATATTAAAGTGCTTTTAATCTGCGCTATTACATCAAAAAGTAGTAACCGTATTTTAATCTAGAAATCTTTTATACACCCTTTGCAGTGTGATTGGAAAAGAATCATAAACAAAGGAGAGGTGACTTGAATTCAGCATGCATGTGCATCCACAAACTGGCCTACACACAGAAGGGTTATCTACAGAATATAAAACTAGCATTGCTTCTAAAGGAGAAATTCAATCAGATCCCTGAAGAAAGGGATCCCTATGAAAGAGGGCAGGAGAGAAGGATGACCATTTCGGTCAGGTACAATCCTGAAATTTATAGTATCTTGTGTCACTAGTCTACAACTGGTTCAATAAATTTCAGTTAGAAAAGGTCAGTGGAAGAGACAAGAATTTAACTCTAGTTAAAGAGACAAGTTTTAAAAAAACAGAATAGCAGATGGGATGATAAGACATCCTTCATGTTCAGAGACAAACACGATAATTTCAAAAATTAGACTATTGTATTTATGTAAACAAAAATAAAACATCAGACATTCCATATTTGTGGAAAATTATATACTTCTTTGAATCTTGGATTCATCTTAAGAAAAAAAAGTATCAGTCCTAACAAAAAGATTTTCCCAAAATTCCTTTAAGCAGTTTAGTGACAAAAAGAGAACCCTGTATTAAGGTTTCAATAGAACAACACCATCTCTATATGGAGATTAGATGTTATTTTAAAAGTGTCTTATTAGTTTTGGCCATGAGTAGTTGAAATCTACAAGATATACCAATACACAGTTTTCTAGTCCAAAGAAAGACATAAACATTATCACTCATGATTATGATGAAGAAATCAGAGATGTTAACTGAATTATGTTTTTTTAGTGCAACCCTTTCAATTCAGACACAGAGGTGATTGTCACTTTCCACAACACAGAACAGACACACCTGCTGCTGAGGTTTAAACATTAAACCAGCTGAGAATCTCATGACAAGCCCTGCAGGGAAATCTCTGAAATTTGGCCCTGATAAAAAGAAAGCATAAGTTACCTGGGGGCCAGATGCAGTCTGAGTGTTGGGAATCAGATAGCTGCCAGAGGAAGTGCATTCCAATAAAATACTCCTAGGTTGAGTATAGAAAGAACAGTGAGAAGGTCATTAAACCTGTACCGGAGGGACAAGGGTGCCTGTCAACAAATGTGCTTAGATGTTTTCGTTATGAGGCACTTCACATCTTTTTGGATTGCAAACGGGGCATTACAGTCCCCAAAGGAAAATCATAGTTTCAAGTACTGGCAGAAAGCAGCATGCTGTGCTAAATGTTTATATTTCACTTTCCACAAGTATTAGACTTCTTGGAAACTGGCCTATTATTTTTTAGCTAACAAACATCAAGTTTATGGAATTTATACCGCTACACCAAACTTCCTTCTCTTTTAACATCTTGAGATCTTATCAAGCCCTACAATTACTTGAAAGAAGGCTGCAGAGAGGCAGGAGTCAGGCTCTTCTCCCAGATAACAAATGATAGGAGAAGAAATGGACTCAAGTTTCATCATGAGAGGCTTAGGTTAGATATTGCAAACATTTGTCACTGAAAACGTGTTCAAACTCTGGGAACAAACCTCCCAGGAAAGAATTTGAGTCACCACTCTGGAGGTATTTAAAAGATGCATAAATGCTTCACTAAGGCATGTGGCTTAGTGGTGGACTGAGGAATGCTGCATTTACAGGTGGACTAAATTACTTAAATGTCTTCTCCAACTTATGATTCTATGATTCTACAATTCTATCCTACCTAATTTGTGACTCAGGCCAATATTATTTGACAGCCAAAAACAGCCTTCTTTACAAGTATTTATACCCAGAAATTTAAAAAAAAGAAAATGGTCTAAAAAGTGTTCTATGCATTATAGTATTATACTAACCCTAAGGTCTTTGGTTTATTTCTTTTATAAAATCTTTTAAAATATTGCAACTGTGCTACTCTAGAGTTTGATCTTTTTCCTTTTTGTAATTTTATCCCTCTTTCTTGGCTATGGAAATTATTGATCCTTTTAGTAAAAAATAAAATTTATTCTCTTGTTTTAATAGCAATGTAGTCAAGAGAATTGTCCATTTAAAATAAAATTAGAAATACAGCTTACTAGAACACAGCATGAAATTATGGGCAGTGCTTATTATAAAGACAAGAACCACTGATATTTAAATATATCCTTTCAGACATACATCTCCACAGGAACTGGGAGTTAAAATTTATTACCTGTACATCAACTCAAAGCAAACACCTGACAAAAGAGTAAGTAACAGGAAGAATTTTATGCGTCAAGAAGTTCTTTCTGAAATTAAGCTTGTTTAATCCTTTTCGCTTTCTCTGACAATGACAGTAAATTTCCTGCACAAGTAAGTCTGAAAATAAATATATTTTTCAATATCTAAAATTACTTGAAGAGAAAGATAGCCAGGACATGACATAGATTGAAGAAGCAAAAGGAAAGAAGGATTATTAGCAGCAGAAAGTAGACTTCAGGCAGGGGAAACTAGCATCTTTCTGTTTAGTTTGGTCTATCCTTTCCTCATCAGGGAATTCTTGAAGCTCCCATGAGGCATTTCTCTTTCTGTCTTTATTTTTTGTGTATATTAAAATGAAAATTGTCAGTGCTTTTCCATCCTGACTAAACCAGAACAGTTTCTTCAGACTGAAAACCGTGACTCTTTGAAAAGTGATAAGAGAATACAGAAAATTAATTCCTTCTATGGAGTCAGTGCAGCCTTGCCCCAGTTCTACCCCTCCCCCTTTCTCCAGCAACAGATTCCCTGACCTTTTCTTTCAGCTAAGCCTGAGCTCAGGAGAACAGGAGAGAACAGGAGGATGGTGGCTTTAATGCCATCCTGAAGGACTGTTGCTTCACCAAACAAAAAAATCTGGTGAGTAATCTTATCCGTAAGGCCTTGTCCAACTGCACAGACCCCTTTCCCAATCCCATGTGCAGGCAGCTTCCCACATGGATGGCAACCATGGCCAAGTACCATGGGGAAAAGGCATTCTCTGAAGCAGGGAGGACCCATGTCTTTTGTAGAGCACAGATTTACAGTTCTCAGGAAATAAGCCCTGTTTTATTTATCAAGTGGTCAATAAATTCTGTACAAGTTGCAGCTTCTGAACAGATTTAAGACCATAGTAAGTTGACCCCGGCTGGACACCAAGTGTCCACCAAAGCTGATTTATCACCACCCTACTCAGCCGGTCAGAGGAGAAAAATTATGAAAAACTGTGGGTCAAGATAAGGACAGGAATGTCACTCACTAATTGCCATCACAGACAAAACAGACTTGACTCAGAAAAAGATTTATTTTTAAAATTTCTCCTTAGAGCAAGAGCTCTTACAGCCTACAACTTAAAACTATAAGCTTCCTTCACACTTTCTCTAATCCAAATCCATCTTTCTTCTGATGATACAGCCTCTCTTGCATATGGCTCACTAGATTACAAGTACCTATTCTGGTGGCATACGGATAGAACGACAAAAAAGTCTGAAAGTGTTTGCAATCTGGAGTCATTTAAAGTCATCAAAACTAATAACTATGCAAAGCTTGTGAGGCTCTGGATTTTGTCACAAACACTGAATTCTTTCACAGCCCTGATCCTTCAAAAGGTAAAAACATCTGAGGTGCCAATGTCTCTGTCTTGATAAATGGTTCATGACTTCCTGTTCAAACTGGCAGAAATTCATTTGCAAGAGAGAAATTGTAGGTTTCACTACTTTTATGTTTGAAATACATTTTAGGGTTAATTCGGGTAGATGGAGCTACAGAGGATGCTCATAACCCCTACTCAGACACAAAGAACTTAACCAGGCATTGTCACTGTGAAAAAGTCCCAGAGCCATACAGCCACTGGAGCTGGACAAAATGCACTAGAGACTAGGTTTTTCTTCTACAGGCAAGGATCTGCTTTTTGTGAACCAGAAACCTGTTCTAGAAAAGTTCCATTTAAAAAAACAATTTATATTTTAGCAAAACAAGCAACCAAAGGAAACTACAAAAACACACGACGAAAACATAGACGGAAGCAGAAGGAGAACAAAACCCAAAAAACAAAAACAAGCGTGTAAACAAATAAAACACACCCAGGATATTTTTACTGAAGTCAGTAAAAAATTTGCCAAAATATGTAATGATCTCACTTTCATGACATTTCTCCTTCTTTGTAATTTACCAGATAATTTAGGTGGGTAATTTCTGAGTCATTTTCTATGTTCAAGTCATGTAAATTTTTATTCATTATATTCTTTTCACTTGAATAATCACTCAAATATTCACTCCTGAGAGCACAAAGAAAATGCAAAAATGCATCAGAAAACAAGATATCATAGTAAAATTCTGAAATTGCACTATGGTATATTGCTATAGTTGACATTGTAAGACAGGCAAAAATCAAGCTTTATTTATAGACCTTAGTAACACAATTACTCAAAGAATTCTTATATTTTCATGTACAGCAAGGTTGTAATTCCCACTTGATAACAAATGTATTCTATCTTTCAAGTAATTTATCTTTTCTTTACATGTATAATATGTATGTGTCTGTGTGTGTGTGTGTGTGTGCATGTATATATATTCAAAAATATATTCAAAATTTCAATATTCAAGTTTTCCTCTTGTTACAGGGAAATTTCAGTAATTCCTCTTCCACTCACATATGCTGAACTAACCTAGACTATACATATTTGCTAAAATTTTGTATATTGGACTTGTTTTGCTAAAGCCCATGATGGCAACCAAAATTTTGGCAATAGCTATCACGCTTGCAAGAGCAGTGAACATCATTGTTGTCACACACACAAATTATTTTTATGAGCTATCCCTGAGTGGGAAAATAGCACAATTGGAAAAAACAGCCCAAGAGCACAAAGCAGAAAAGTGGAACAGCACTAACCAAACTGCAGTCGTGTCATTTATCTTCCCTTTTGACTTCTGCATATGTTTTCATATAAAACAAAGAGAATTAGATGGAATTTTATTATGATGTCCCATTTGGAGTCATTCCATCAGCAATGTCCACAAAGTGTCCCTGTCCCTGCTCTTCAGCCTCATAATTTATACTATCACTGTAAAAACTTGAATGGAAGAACAGTGTTGTAATCAATCATCTCCCAGAATTACATCCTTTCTCCTTTACTGTTATTATATTTTATCTCCTCTAAATCATTCTCAGACAAGACTGTAATATAGAAATCTCTGAGTTTTAGATGAAATTATTTACACTGGAACATAAAAAGTATATTAACAATGCTCTTGTCTCTCGAACATTTAGTCATGCAGCAAGGTTGAAATTCTCTACAAAGTTTGTCCAGTACAATTCTAAAACAGCAAACAAGTCTTCAGGAAATAAACATTTAAACTCTACAACAACCTTTCAAGTACATAAAACTCCTTTTCAGCGCAGTTTTCTACTTCATATGTCCTCCCAAATACAGATAGATGACAGGGAATCTGAGCCCATATTCTTTAAAATGCTTTGCTCTTACTGGTTCATACTTAACTTTACTAAATAAAAATATTCTTTCGCTGCCTCTCTAACACTTTATTCAAATTAGTCTTTTTGGCCTGTCCTGAAGAAAAGGAAAGCAATGATACATCAGAGTTAGATCAAGATTCAGACTGTCAATTACAAAAAAGCCAAAACTCTTTTTCTCCCTTAAATGAGAAAAAGTCATACAATGCTGAAAGTGTCCCTACTCACAACACTATTTTTAAAAATTCATTTTAAAAAATATTATGGAAATAAGGAATCAATTAAGCAAGTTATCCAAAAATCAAACCTCTAAAAAATCCTAATGGTGTGGTTTTAGAAAGCACAAATATATCTCAAATAACAACAAAACTATTTTAGTATAACTTATTTCTGACAGAAAGAATATCTATGCATGACAATTTTATCATGTTTGAACTTCTTTATGTCCAAAAAAACATAGCTCCTCCATGAGTTAGCCACAATTAATGCCAATGTCAGAACCAAAATTTATTTCAACATTTTTGTTTTGTTTTCTGAAAACAAAACAAAAAATTCTGATGCTATTAAGTCATACATCAGAAATTCACCATTCAAATAGGATATTTTTTTTCCTTTTTTTTCTGGAAATATTTCTTAAATGTGATAAAAAAAATTCAAGAAGGATTATTAAATGTAGAAAACACATAGCTCAGAAAAATTCTAGAATAAGGGTGTTTTTACATTGTTGAATTGAAAATCTCAGTTAATTTTTTAAGCTACTTTTCATGATTAATTCATACTCAGGATATGATGCATAAAGGAAAAACGTATTCAGTCAACAGAAATGGAAGCTTTTGATTGATTGATACTAATGAAATCACCGCAACAAAAATGCCTAGCAGCTTCAGTGGTGTGAAATGTCTACATGTGATCACTCTGATCTGATGCAGAGGACTGCTTTCCAAAGTTTGTATTTTGCACCGCAGACATATGGCAAAGCATTATCCCACAGCACATCATGCCAGCTTGGAATGGTATTTCTGCTGTGACTTTGATCAGCAGCTGAAGGCAAGGTATGAAGCTTTTAGCAGGACAAACAGAACAGGGATGCCCTTCTAGTACACTGTCCCAGTACTACTGATGTATGATTAAGGAGAGGACTGGAAAAGGACTGGAGCTTTTCAAAATAAAGTTTCCTTGAACACACTAATTTTCTACAGCTAGATGTCGAAAAAGAGATTCCTTTGCCAAGGGTTAGATATAAGGATAAACATAATGTGCTTTTAATCACTGATCCTCATTTCACATACAAAGCAGCACAAAAACCTCAAAAGACACTAGTTCTGCTTATTTTGGTAATGGTCTCTGAAGGTCATGCAAAATTTTTCTTAGATAACTTGTATGTTATCTGTCACAATCACTGAATACTTTGCACATTTAACATTTTGTAAACCTTACTAAATAGTAAGTCAGAATTAAGCTGATAAATTGCCAGATGCAGCCCAACTCTGTACAGATTTTAGAGAAGCAACCTTAAGATTGGAAGGAATAAGATTTATTAAGTGTCATTATCCACAGCACAGAGTTTCATTATTAACAACACTTCTAAATGCAGCGCAGGGAAAGGAGCTTCAGTCCTTACAGCCTGTAGGAATATGGAAATAATAGTTGGGGGGAGCACATATTGAACAGCAGAAAAACTCTCTGCTCACACTGAAGATGATGATTGGTGCTTGTGTTGCATTGGCAGGCTCCTTTAGCTGCATCCAATTAGGAGCATGTCTCTTCTTACAAAGCAGGTTTTGTTGTACACCCTGACTGCTTCCAAATTTGGGGGAAACAGTTATATCTATTGTAGGAGTTCTGTTCCAGGCAGTACACACTCGATTTTATCCTTCACTATATTAAATCCAGATTTTTCATATAGTTTAATGTAAACTGAGAAAATTTTAAACCATGATAATTACAGGTGAGGACCAGAATAGACCATGTAAATTCAGCGTGTCACTTTATGTGTCTCTTGTGTCTAAAAAGAGATTGATTTAAAAATCAAGGCTAAAGCATAAAATAGGTATTGTTTAACTTAAGAAAAGCATTGGAGGTCCATGCTCCTTATCTTGAAAGTAACATTACTAGGATGGCAAAGATGGATGCCTGTTAAATTTCACAGAATACAATGGTATTAGGGATATGAGGAAGTGTTTGGAATGAAAAGCATATCAAGAATTTCCTAAAGGCATGGTGCTGGCATCAGAGACTGAAAAGCTCCTATTCATAATGCATTCCTTCAGAAATCGCAGGAAAGAAGGAAAGTATGTTTTCCAGTATAATACAGCTGAGAACTATAGGAGTGGAAATTTGCCTATAAAGATAGCTCAAAATATACTGAAGTACTCTACACTTCAAAAAATGTCTGAGCAAAAGGCTGTAATACACCAGTACTTCTTTCTGGAGGGATTGGATGATTGTTTTACTTGGAAGAAGTAAACCTTCATCTGGACACATTATTATTGTTTTGCTCCATTTGAACTAGTCAGTTCTACAGATTTTTCCTTGTCTAGTGACAGGTCAAAGAGCCCACAGGCCATGTCCAGTGCTTTCTGGTTGAAGCTACAGGTCATTTCATTCAGTCCCTGGCAATGAGGTTGCAACAGGACAGGGTAAGTGTGCAGTCTTCCCCTTTTACCCAAAGAGTAGTCTGAGTGACCTGTTAATGCAGAAGGTAGGTACCACTGTCATTGGCAAGATTATTATTCTTCAATTCTAGGAAGGGAAGACAGAAAATGAAAAAAAATTGCTTGGCTCCATACTTTTATTCTTATGCTTAAAGTGCCAAATGCATTGGTGACTTCTGGCATTTAGACATAAAGAGTTCACTGGGGAGTTGACAGGGAGCCCTTCCCTTCAGCCAAACAATCACACAGCAGACAGTAATATTCTTGGAAACAGTGACACAGCAGGGACAGAACCATACCTGTGATACAAACAGTGCAATCCCAGTGTCACAGCAATTGGCAGGGATTTGGTGTTAACTTTAATATTGCCCAGATTTCATCCAGGGGGCATTCCATCCTGCCAAATCAGCTGTACTCCCTGTGCATACCAACTATCATTTATTTCTGTTAACAGTCCAGTGAAAAGCTGTTGTCTATGAATGTATTAAGCATCGTGGAGAGAAAAAAGGTTCTGTGCCGCAAAGCCAATGTTGAAAGGATATACCTGTTCCATTTGAAGGGAAAAGTTGCAATCTCACATTTCAGTTTTTAGCAAGCACTAATGCAAGAGCAGCAACGCACTACATATTGAGAGGAAGAAAGCTCAGAGATTAATAAAATAAAGATGATAATAGCCTCTCATTTGAACAGCTTATTTTTCAAAGGCAGTACAAGAACAAATTACTTCATGGAAAGAGAAAATTAGTTTCCAAATCATGTGCTTTCTACAAAGAGTCAAGTTAACTATTCAAAGCAGAGGCCCATGAATTCTTACAATTTAGTCATTATGTTCTGACACATCCAGGCTCAGTGAGCTGCTTCTTATCAACAAGACGTTGATAATTAGCTTAGATGTATCAAACAAACTTTCTAGAGATTTCAGCAGTAAGCAGGTACAATGTCCTAACAGGGGCTGCATTAGGCATTTCTCTGCGCAATAATATATCATCAATCACTGAGACATTTTCTACCCTGGGGGATTTGGCCTTGTTCATTTTTACAACTTGCTGGGAAATAAATTAGTTCATGACAAAGGTCTAATCCAACACATGACTCTGTTTACCCTGATTTATACAGTAGTAGGTGTCTCAGAATTAAAGAGAAATTACATAAACACCAGAGAAGAAAATGCAGTCTTCATGCTCACTGAATAGCCATGATCTCTCCTGGTCCTGCAGACTGTGGGAATGCAGTCTTAACTGCTCTGATCTTCACATCACAGATATCATCATGACAGAGTGAAAATATTTCTGTTGCCTCCTTCTCAGCAAAGCCAAAATAAATTTTTAAAATACAGCTTCCAACTTCAAGTCTATCTCGAAAAAAAAAGGGCTCGACACTAATATTATGTGAATTTTTTTGCTCATATGTGAACTGTCAAATGGTTAATCTTGTACTGGTTGTGGTGGTGTATGTTCAATGGTTATTTATATACTTTGATATCAAGGTTTCGCTGTTATATTCAGTTGATATA
>JAWWMU010000121.1:24194092-24212438 GCA_035048155.1 Cinnycerthia olivascens
TACAAAGCAAAAGCTCCTCATATTAGGAGCTTTTCTGTAAAACTCAAAATAAATTGTCACATAATTAAATGATCTGGAAAAGTAATAGTTTTGGTTGCACTCAAATACTATTTACTGTCTTATTTTGAAAGTAAAAAGATATTTTCATGCAATTATCATCAGATCATCACCATCCTCCCCTAAATGAGAATATTCTTGTTTCACAAAGAGATACTTTTTAAAATGAAACTGTTTACAACTCAGCTATTACTATAACTATTAGCTATTATTAGTGTATGCAATACCTGCATTTCTCTATTTCTCCTATTTAAAGATTTCTACCCTTGACATATAAGGATTCAATTCTTTATACAAGGGTAAGGAAGAGACACTTCAGTGAAACGTTAATGTCTTCACATACTTCACACATACTAGTTACCTGAAATAAGGTAAAACATACAGGAAGGGCACAGGTGGAAGGATCCAGAATCACAGGAAAGGAAGAGCTCAGTTGCCACATCTGCTGAGCATTTTGACAATAGAATAGCCAAATTCCTAAACTGAATTGTGGGTGTGGCATTGGTTTCATCTGTATTAATACGGAATCAATGCGGCTCTCCTGCCCATGGGAGCTTAACAACACTATAAAAAGGAAACAGTATTCTGGTATCACAGATGTAAATATAACAACTAACAACTTGTTTTTCAGTAATGGCCTTTAGGGTTTTCCTGAAAGTGAACACATATCTATTTTCCTCATGCTCTAAAAGTTGTTTTTTTTCCAATGTGTCCAATGGTTTTATCAGGATGAGGAACACAATAGTATTTCTAGCCATCAGAGAGGTCAGAGAGGTAGTTATTTTCATTTCTATTTCCTTTTCTGAAGTGGCAAAGGTTACATCAACAGACTCTCCTTTTTCTCCCACTTTTTTTTTGGCCATTGGAACATAAATATGTAAAGTATCATGTAATAACTCATTAAGGAGAATTAACAAGTCAATACACTCGCCTAGCAAAGCCCTGGATGTGGACACCAGTCTGTTCTGCCTATTTATTGAATTACACAGCTACACTAACTCCTTTTCCAAACAAGATGAGAATAATTTAAACACAGCCACACATGTGTGCCAGCAACTGTAAAGGGGACCACAGGTCAGAACGGCCTACAGGACTGTGCTGCCAGAAATCAGACAGAATGAAAAATGTACACTTTTCCAGGATTTTCAGTGTCATGCAGCTGTAAGTAGATGCTTGTAATTCACCAGCAAACCTCAAGCTAGTCTAGACAACAACAAGCAGGATGCAAGGTCTGGGACAAAATAGACTGTAAAATTAGAGGCAAATTTCCAAAAATAGATGAGGTTCTACAAGTAGGCAAATTAATAGGCAAATTATTAACCATAATAGAGCACTACATACCCCAGGGAAGAACAGCATCAGCTACTGGGGACAGTCACAGGCGTGCACTTGCCATCAGAGAGGCCTGCATGCACAAGGAGGTCTGAGTAGCAACTGCAGCAAGGATACAAACCTTGTGGGCTTTTGTGCCAGCAGCTAGGGACAGATGTGGATTTCAGACCAGCTACTGGTCAGCAGATGTGGATGGACGCATCTGGTTTTTTGTTTTTTTTTTAAAGTAACTCCTAACACTTAACTCCTGACCAAAATTAGGTTGTGATATACCCTGACCATCACAAAGAGCAGAAGCATCTTAGGCTGCTCCTGTCCCTGTCCCATCCTCCTTCATACACATATTTCACCATTTTGAACTTTCTTTAAAGAGCAGTCATGTCTGCATTGAACAGCAAAGTGTCACTTGAAAAAGTCTAATCCTGCACCAGTAGTATCCAGACAACAGATTTCACAACTCTAACATCACCTTGATGTCAGATGAGGAATTGTAATCATGTCTTTGAGAGAAAACTCAGTGACCTCTATAGTTCAAACAGCTGCTGCGAAATTATCCACAACCAATTTAATAGTCATGTAAAAAGAAATTATCAACTTCAAAAAAATCATACATTGAAACTTCTGAAGTTTCCTCCTGATGTCTTTACCTAACAATAATTACAGCAAACTCGCATTCCTTTAGAAACTACCTACTGTCAGCAAAAGAATTTTTTGGACACAGAAATACTTTCACAGTGTGTTTTACTCTCCCAGAATTGATTGGATTGGACTGCATTGCTGGTGAACCTGTTCCATAAGCAGGCATTTTGCACCATCTACTGGCCCAACAGATGCATTTTAAGTTCACTGTTCAGTTTGGCTTTTAACTTGTTAGCCTTGCTGTATTTGTTTGCTAGTGAAAAACGGTTTTTTCCCTAATTACCTGTACTGTGGAATACATTTAAGGGAACATTTAAGAAAGCAGAATACCATGTCTTTGAACAATAGAAACAGAAGATATGTTATTCTAAAATTAAGGAATCTTATACACAATTAATACATGCTGTGCTGGTAAGTGACAATAGAAATTTGGAGTTTCTCCCTTTTGTCAGCCTTATATTTCTCCCTCAAGATGATAGTTAAGTTCAACGTCCATCTTCCAAGCAATAAACACATTTTTAATTTATTTTTTTAAACATAGTAACATTTTCACAGTATGATCTTTTCAGCAGAGAAGTTAACTAGTTACAATCTGTTGACAACAAATGTTGTACGTAGAGCATGCATTTCATGTTGGCAGACGTCACACTAGTGTAATGCCTAACTGGGCTCACACAGTTTCTGTACACTATTTGCTACAAGAACTTGCATAGCTCTCAAAGACCTCTGGGTTTGAAGGTGGTACCCAGCTCCAGTAGATTATGCAAAGTGGGATAAAAATGCAGCAAAGGTTAGGAAAAGTAGTACTGGCAGAGAAGCAGATGGCTAAGGATTACGACAGTAGCTCTCCAACACTGGCGGAGGGGACAGCAGGTTACAGTGATAACTGGGGTTGGAGACCAAAAGGAAAAGTATCATTCAACTAAATCTCCAGTGAGACTTAACAGAACCTCTGTTATTTTCTACATCATGGACCTTCCTGAATTAAAATTTGCCTTTGCACTTAGTTCCAGGCCTAATAAACATTTCCACAAGTCCCATATCCTTGAAAGATTCTTGCAAATTTTTGTTCCAAGGATAGTTTTCAACAATGCATGAGAACTAAAATAATTAACAAGCATTAAGTACTAAGTTAAAAAACAAAAGGGAAAAAAGTCCTTTCAAAGTATTGCTTCTCAAGAAAGGTCTCTCAAAAGACAGGTGTTAATCAAATAGTTTAATGAGCTATGAAAAGTCCATCAGTCCTGTTACAGGTGAAGTTTGAGGGCACCACAATAACAGAAGGCAGTGAAGCAAATTAGCCAAATACCAATGTATCTGTTCAGTGATTCATGTAGGCTGTTGTTACAGGGATTTCAAGTGCTGAAAATAACAAAACTGTCCTAAAGGGGTAAATATCAGATGGTAATTGCATGCTTGTGAACAGCCCAGTAGCCAGGAGCACAGCATGATATAACAAGACAAAACTTTAACTGCTAACCTTTCCAGAAGAAAACAAGTAAAAACTGCACTTTTGACTGCAAAGAAGTAAAAAGCCTATAGATTCTTAAAAAAAAAAAATTAAACTACAAATTTTCACTCAGTGAAAAAAGCCCATAATGACTTTGAAGGCAAAAGATCATTTGTGCAGACCCATGTGAATATTGATCATTATGATGATAACAGAA
The DNA here is from genome assembly GCA_035048155.1 of Cinnycerthia olivascens. NCBI lineage: Eukaryota > Metazoa > Chordata > Aves > Passeriformes > Certhiidae > Cinnycerthia > Cinnycerthia olivascens. Next base: position 24,197,788 of record JAWWMU010000121.1, read on the forward strand.
TGTTTGTTCTTTTAAAAATGTTTTATTATTACAGCACATAACTTACTTTCACTTGTTCTGCTGGAGAATATTTGAAGAGTCAATTCACATAAAAGAAAAGAAATAGCTCAAAAACATGCTAACACCTCTTGAATGAGATGAAGAATGCCTGCTTGGTTTTGCAAGACATTATTTGGCTCCCGTCAATTAAAATCTGATGTTTAGTTGGAAGTTTCATATATAGTAAATCTTCCAGTTCAGCAGTATTCCACTGCAGACAGTAATACAGAAACAGCAACAAAAATCTGAGAACTTCACATTCAAAAACCTCTACAGAGCTAACAAGTAACAAAATATATCTATTGCAACAGCCTTTTCCAGTTACTGGCAAACACAGGCCCTGCTTCTTCAGTTCTCCTGCATGGCTATTGCAGGATTTCTAGTGCTTAACACAGAACAAGCTGGTGACAAAATAAAAGAGCAAATGTTTTACACACTAATGTAAGCATGTGAACCTTTTATGCAGTGGAAATTTAGGAAAACCCTCAAGACTTCCACTTCTGGTAACAGAACAGGGATATGTGCAAAAACCAAAAAAGGAAGATTCAATTTACAATCAGATGCGATACCATCTAAAAGCTTAAAAATGTGAATTTTGCAACTTTCTGGTACCTGGAGAAACCTCCCTATATCTCTGATATGTTTTGCTGGTACAGACAGGAAACAGGTCTTTAAAGACTGAGAGTTATTTGTTTATTTCATTTAAAATTTCTTTAGATGTACAGATTCAAGCTTTCTGGATTTCTGTTGATACATGCAGGTTGCTAAAGGTATGTTTATTGAATTTATTTTTTTTCAAAGGACAATAATGAAAGCAACAAAGGTATGTTTCCAATCAGTTAAAATAATTTTGATTAGAGTACAACTTGCTACTCACTTTTTCCCTTTCCACATTTACATTTCCATGAAAACAACTAATATAAGTCAGATTTAAAACAAAAAAGCTATAATAGCATGAAAAAGAAGTCATTTACATGAAAGCCACAAGTAATGAAGACAAACTAGGAAGAACTAATAGTGACAATATAAACAGAGAAACTGCTTTTTTTGTTATGAAAAGTCTTTTCTATTCCAGGGCAAACAAATTCACCTACTTAAATCCAGATTAGAATTATTACAGAATAGAATGATCACAAACAATGCTTGCTTGTCTTAGCAATGTAGTTTTCACTATCTTTTCACAGTTGCGCCTTGAGACTCTCTGGTGGCTAACCTGTTGCTGAAACATAGTTTTCTGAAGTTTTGAAAACTTGCATTTATAATTATTTACACACAGGTTATAAAGAAACTGACTTAAGGCCCAAAGATTAGACCTACTTAGTAAAAAGCTTGTGACTGTTCACAGTTGTAGAAGTATCATATTGGTCTACTTACTGAGCACTGGACTTCAAGATTAACCAAAAAAACCTAATTCTCCTCATTTTCTCCTATCCCTTTATTTTCCTATCATCCAAACAGCTTTTCTGTTTTGTCAATTGTTAATGCTAGCACACAGCTGAACTGTGAAGCTAAGGTTCTTGAATAGCACCCACCTATGCAGAATGCTATTTTTGAAAGGGAGAAGAAAATCCCCAATTCCTAAAACATCCTATCTTGCCTGCTGAGTTTGGAGGGGTCTGAAACCCTAAACTAACAGGAATACAGATATAAGAACAAGGGGTACCTCAACCACTGTTTGTCAAAGGAAGCAATTTGCTCTTCAACTACGACCAACATCTCTCAGTTTCTTTTACTTTTTCTAACATAATTTCTTCTGGATTTACTGTCAGTTACTGAAACCTTCCTAATTGATACGGAAAAATAGGTTGTCTTCTGATATATTCTAGCTAAAAAATGGGTAATTCTCATTTTGATTATTTTGTAGCTTTATTCATTAATTTCCTCTTTTTAGATTCTTACCAGCTCAAATAATTTACAGATAAGCAAGAATTTACTTAATCTACTATATCAAAGGATCATAAATATATGTCTCAACAGTAGTTTTGAAACATCTTGCAGACACAGAATAACCTTACTGAAATCCAGCAGCATTACTCCTGCTATACATCTTGGAGATAAAGAACATTTCATGTATTTCACAATAATAATTGTTTGTGAGGTAGGCCTTAAATAAAAACTGTAACCTAAAATTTCTCTGGGAATCAAAATTCTGGGGTATTTTTTTTATGGCTTATTTAGCCAGCAAGTCTGTCTTCTCATTCTATTTAGAAGTTCACAGGCAAACTGTCAATCACTTAACGGAGACTACACTACATAAACAGACTGCTACACTACATAAAGAGACTCAATAATTAGTCTATTTTGTAGTTTTTAAATTTTTCCATCTGATTTTCTAAATAGCCAGCAGAGGGCAATGTCTAAAATAAGAAAACTAGTTTTAAAGCTGACTAATGTTGACCCCATGCTGATCATGTAGGCAACAAATAGCACAGAGGGATACATTAACGATGGGATCCAAATGGGATCTTAGAAGAAACAGTGCCAAAGGGTATTAGAACTCTCTCACAAGGAAAAAAGTGAAACATAATTTTGTATTCACTCAATTTTCTAGTATATTTGTATGATGAGAAGTCATCAAAGAAAATTACTTTATGTGATAACTTCATAACTTTTTGAATCAAAGACAGCATCAGAAACCAAGTCTCTGCTAAAGAAAAATACTGACCAGAATGTGAAAGTTGAATTAGTGTTACAACCTTCCCCATCCATTTGTTCTTATTTAGGAGATTTAGATAAACTAACCAAACCAGTAACAAGGAGGTTACTTTAATCTGCCCATCTCTGATGCATTGTCTTGTACTGTCTCTGAGGTTTATTAAATGCATCCTGAACATGTGGACCAGCTGTAATCAGGTCAGTACTGAAAACATAAATCTTATTAGTCTTCTAGAAACAAGTTAGCCTCACTAAATTTTATGCAATGTGCATGATAACTACTTCCCTTCACTACTTCCATAGAAACTATCAAACCAGTGAACTCCTGAGAAAGAAATGGTCTTTAAAAAGCCGAAAAGCATTTTAAGAAAAGGTTAAGAAGTGTTGTCTTTTACAAAACTGACAGATGCCAAGTTAAGAGCAAGAAACCAGAAGGCTCTGTCCTTGAAACTCTACATTCTGTAGCACCCCTTATACAGAGTACATTGAACAGGTGAGTGTCAGGGCTGCTTCAACTGGGACAGGAACAAAGGACCAGAATTAATGTTGAAGACAAAGGATAAATCTCAGCTGAACTGAAAGTACACTTAAACAATTCACTGACTTAAGTGGGAGGGGTTTACTGCTTTAGCTCACACAAAGACAGTTAACCTAAATCGCATCACTTCTGTTGCAGGACACAAATATGAATGTTTAATTACCACAACTCAGCTGATGAGTGGCATGCCAGTATGGACTCAGTTATATGCTCAAGACACACAATGTCACAAAATGACCAAGTCATGTCTGTAAGCTTGCTAGTAGTCACAGTTCATTGTCATTCAACTAGAGTAATTAATTAAGGATATAGCAATTGGGTCTTTCAGTGATGTATTCGATCATTTCTAATGAAAAAATCTCTGAATTGTTCAATCTCCTTAAATTAAGTTTAAGTGTTTTGTCTTTTACTCACTGACTGACTGAATCACCTCCAGTCTTGTCTCCTCCATCTGCCTCCTCGTCAGTATCAGAATCAGCTCCAATCTTGCCTAGATATACACAGTTTCAAACATGAAAATTTAGGAAAGTGATATAATTAGTACTACATAATTAGATTTACTCTTAATTATTAACTCTATTGCAATCAGCAGAAGAGGATTTTTCCCAGTTAAAGCAGAAGTTCTAAAATTAGACTTAGTCAAAACCAAAACCCTTATTTGTGAGTTTTCTGATAGCTAGACATACATTTATACAGGATTAAACAAAATCTGATTAGTTATTCTTAGCACAATACTACATGTGCTAAAAATAAAGTACAGAATTAAAAGCAGACACTCTGGAGCACTCAGAGTTTCTCTTCATTGACAAGTCAGCAATATGTTTACAAATAAGTTCTATATCCCTTAAATATCAAGTGTAAGTTCAATATAGCTGTGAAAAGCTCGAATGTCATATCCTTAATCAAAGTACATGAACTGTGTGCCTTGATGGAAGTGAGGGATTATGTACACACTAACATACTTACTAGTGTGTGTCTGTATGTATACATAAATATTTAAGTAGCTAGAAAGAGTGCGCGTCTGGTTAAGGTAGACTATTCTCTGGTGTACAGTGGAGTCTTAAAATTTCATTCATACCTTCAAGTATCTTCAACAGTTTTTTTTCAGATAACAGCTCCAACTGCTCCATGCAAAGCCTTTTGATTTCATCCATGGAACAGTTCTACGAAGACAGATAAGACAGACCACAAGCTACTAAAAATTTCTGAGAAGAAAGTAATCAAAAATGTAAGGAGTAGTCCAGCTGTAATGAAGTGTTAACTTGGATTGAAGCCTCTCCTGTATTCTGATTTGCATTGATGCAACTGCTGTAGAAAACCAGGTGTTTCAGTTATGACAACTACAAGAAATAGCGTATGTGTGGGTATTATCCTAAAAATTAAGCAATACACTCTATCAGTTTCTTGACCTATGGCTTGGAGTTTTTACTACAGCTGCAACACTGAGCACCAGAAACACCAGACCATGTGTGAAGCATAGAACAGCAAACAACTGCAGACCTAGTTATTCCTAATTTTCCATCACTTGGGGGAAGCTGGATTATGTTAATTAAGCTTGCAAAAACCAAAAGAAACTGTTGAATCCAAGTCCGCAAACTGGAGAAAGTAATGCTGTTGACAACACACCAACAGTTGTGTACCACAACACTGAAAATAATGAAATATATAAACTGTGCTCCATTTCTCATGCTCAGTACATACCACACGTTGCCACAGATTTTACTGGTATTCCAATTACTTTCACATGTCTTGGTGATACTTGGTGTAATTTCGCTTTTTCAAATGAGCTATGATACCATGTACAAGTACCAAAATTAGGAGGCGCTAAATAGGCTGTAACACTCACACTCCTCCTGTAAGTTTGGTTCTACACTATCAGGCAATTTCCCTACAAAGTCAGTAATGTCTTTCCTTCCAGCTTCTCGACTTCTTTTTGTTCTGCCAGAGATGAGAAATGGATGATACTGTGTGTAATTTACCATGTGTTTAAAATGAAGAAGTCCTATCTCATTTATAACAATAATACAACTCTATCAGATAAAACTTTAAGACAAAAAAATTACAGCTACTAACAAACATCACAAAGATGATATTTCATCTGCAGCCTCTTCTTCTGTATAGGCTGCTAGCCTAATTTATTTTCACTAAGTCCTACTGGTCACAAGACTCAGAAGGCGTATATTCTAAGCCAGTAAAACTCCAGCTTTAGTCCACAGGAGTTACAGCTTCAGAAGCTGTTTATGAAGAACAGGTTTTAGTTTCTTACCTCAGACATTGCTTTAATATCATACAAAGAAAATCAATTGCCACAAACAGAAATCAGTATTTTATTTACAAATCATAGTATTAATTAGTGAACAACACCACTGAATTTACTCCTTACACTCATAAAAATCCTCTTGTATTTAAGTACAGAGGGACAGTCTAAAGTTAAACCTGAAGTTCAGAAATGGCTGAATGCAGTAGCAAAAGGAGTAACCTGGAATACCAACAGCAAATATTTAAGCCTCACTTCCAGACACAACTGGGAGACTACCTAAGAAAGGTACCTGATTTTGTAGAAATTTCTTTAGATGAGAAATATACAGGCAGCTTTTAAAATGTAAATGCAGTAGGCTTGAGAGATAAGTATTCTTGTTACACAAGTATTCAAGATAATAGTAAGTATATAAATGGTGTGTTTCTGTACCTTTAAAGTATCAGGCAGCATCTTCTGTAGTTTCTTCTCCCCTATGACACAGAAACACTGTTGAAGCATTTCCTTTTTGTCCCCAATGTAGAAACTGACAGGTTTGAGTGACACAGTGAGATCTAATCCTCCTTCTTCTATATCACTGGGTTGTTCAGCTTCTTGCACTTTTTCTTCAGAGAGTACATTACATTTTGTTTCCTAAAATCAAGGAAGGCACATTTTCTAATGAATTAGAGAAGACAGAAACTTACAGCTTCACCTGTGCTTGCAATAATTTTCCCTTCATAAATGTAAGGTACATCTTAATGTGGACTTCTCAAGTTTCAATGTTTCCTATTGCAACGTAACCGCATTACAGAAGTTACATTTTTTATTACTGAAAACATTCTTGTGCTAAGAGGAATTTTAAAGCTTCAAGACATGAAAAGTACTCATAAATATTAACTGGGAAATATTATCTGCAAATACTTAGCTGGTGCTTACATATGAAAGCATGCTTTAATACCTAAGAAATCAATCTGATTTGCTGAGCAATTAAATCAGAAAGTTCATTATTTACAAGCATTTTGCTAAGACAAATTGGCATAAAATTCCCTGTGTGGCAAAGTCTTCACGGAATTAAAATGGGCCTTATTAGAAAATACGTTCTCCATACATCAGTGGAGGACCTCTAAAATAAAAAAAAAATGTAATTTAAAAAAACCCAAACAAACAAATAACAAAAAAAAAACCCCACCGCAAGAAATATATTTTGTCAGCATCAGAATTCACTTGAGCGTGGGTGGCACAACCATTTTTTGCACACCAACACACCCCCTTCAGAAGACTCACAATGCCACAAGTAAGAGACCCTCGGCTGGGGGCCACCCAGCCACGCCTCTCGCACATGGCAAACACAGCCCGGTGCTCTCGGGATCGGCCAGCGCCGCCGATGCCGGTGCGGCCCCTCTGCTCGCAGCTCCCCGCAGCCGCACCGGTGCCACCGGGCCCGGCCCTTCCCGCAGCCAGGCCTCTGCCGCGGGACTGGGACGCGCCCGGGAAGGCAGAGGCGGCACGGCACCGGCCAGACCCCGCGACTCCGCCCGCGCTACCTCCAGGGCACCGTGGCTGGACTCGGTGCTCCGCCGCTTCCTGTCGTTGCCGTCCGGCCCCGGGGCTCCCGCCGGGCAGCAGGAACGCGAGCGGCGCCGCTTCTTCTCCTTGGAAGACTTCCTGCCCGGCATGGCCGCGCCGCGCGCACGCCGCTTCCGGCGGGACTGGCGGGCAGCGCCCCCTGCCGGCCCCGCGCTGCGGCCGCCCGAGGCCCGAGGTGGGTGCGCTGTTAATGTACGGCGGGACGGCTTGGGGCTGGCCGGGACACAGCAAAACTGCAGCCGCCCTGGGCACGCCACCTGTTTACACTAACATCGGTGATCCAGGGCTGGCCCAGCTGGGGTTGTTGAGTCTCCAGAAGAGGAGCCTCGGGGTCCCCATCGCTCTCTAAAATTCCCTGAAAAGGAGGGTGCAGTGATGTGGGGGTCGGTCTCCCCTGCCGTGCCTGCAGTGAGAGGACAAGAGGAAATGGCCTTAAACTGAGACAGGGGAGATTGAGATTATATATTAAGAAAAAAATATATCACTGTCAGGGTGGTCAGGCATTGGAATAGGTTGCCCTGATGGTGGAGTCACCATCCTTGGAGGTGTTAGAGAAGTGTCTGGATCTGGTGCTGGTGGTGTGGTTTAATGGTTCAGTGGTTACAGAGATAATGCTGGGTGGGTGGTGGGCTTGATGGTTACTTAAAATTCTCTTCCAATGTTGATGATTCTATGATGACACCACAGTTCTGTTCTCTGTAACTACTGTTTAATTCTGACCTTTGCCTAACTTTCAGCCGGCTTCAATGGTGCAAGGACCTGCATCCTCTTCCCTTGGCAGCTCTTTGTTATTGCCAATATCTTTGGAACAACAATAACTTTATTTTTTCCATTATACCTAATGAGTACTGCAGAAGTTTTTTCATGGGATGCAAACAATTAGGAATTGCTGCAGAGAAGCCTGCAATTCAGTAAGACCAGCTTTCTGCCACCAACAAGATTAGTTACTATCCTGAAGAGCTTAGTCACAATTAAAGACTAGGGTAGAAAAATGCCCATAATTATGCAGAGAAAATTTGTATTAAAAATCTCCATTTCTGTGCAGAGATATGCAATTATTTTCTTTCTTTAACACAATGACATTTGTTCTTTTGTGCCTGCTTTCTTTCCCAGATTCAAACATGTTGCCATCCAGTTTGACCATATTGTGGATCTTCCTACGAGAGGTACTGACCCATTTAGATAGAGGTCTGCTGAAATGCAAGCTGTACAAAGCTAGCAGTATCAAAAGTGCTGTGGGCAGATGATACATATTGCATGGGCTGGCACTGTTTTCAAAAGGGTTAGAATTTACTAGGTATCATCAGTTCTTTTTTCAGCAAGCATGAGTCCCTGCAGAGGCAGATAGTATCAGAGCTGATCCTGATTAGTCTATCTTGTTAAGATTACCTGGATAGGTGGGACTAGATGCTCACATTTATCATCAGCAAACAGCCTCAGCATACTCTGAAGGTGGCAAAGGTAATGTAATTAGGAAACACTGAGTAGGGGTCCGAATTTGGGATGGAAATGGGATCCCTTGAACGGCAATAAGGAAAATAAAATGTTTTTAAGCACGTATGCTTGGGCATTCAAACTGTGTTTTAAATGGATGCAGAATATAGAAACTAACTGGGCTGTTGATAAAAAGATTTGTAACAATATTCAAATTTATGTGCTCACAGGCATCAAATTCTGCTGCCAAAAATGGGTAGTTCGTACTTTAAACTATTTTTTTAATGTGTTTTGTATAATGAACACTGGTGTCATGAACATTGCAAATTTATCTTGGCAGCTGGAAAGTCTAGAAATAAAATTTCCCACCAAAATTGAAATCTTGATCTCTACAATGAATAAGCATCCAAACACCACTGAAGAACAGGACTTCTGAAAACACCCAGATACTCTTCAGGCTGTCAACAGCTGCATATGGCATCTTGTTGCCCAGTATTTAATTTCACAGTATATTCAGTACACATTTCAAAAAAATGGGAAACATCTACTGTTCCTAGACTTTGGATTTTTTGATAGTTTAAGGAGAGGGAGGCAAAAAGAGGCAAGTGGTCACAGTATATAGTAACAGATCACATTCAGCTAAGAAGCTTAACTAAGTATTTTCAAACAAAAAGCTTCACATGATTAAAACCAGTAGGTTATAAAATTTCCTAAACCATTTGTAGTTACTTCTGTAGTACTGATCTACGGTAAGACTATTCTTGTAGATTATTACAGCATATTATGTTACAAAAAAAGTCACTGCTTTTTTTACAAAAAAAAGTCAATGATTCATGAATGTATAGTTCAGTGTACAGTGCTTTTAATGAAACAGGCTTGCAAACTGAAGTTAGTCTATTTCTGGCTGTAGCCTGAACACAACTGAGTAATTAACACTGCTTAATTAGCTCCTGATATGAGCAAGGTACAATCACAATAACAGACATTACAAAAATCTTGCGATAGATTAGCCCAATTTATTTTAGTCTTTTATCTTGGAAAGTATAGCAGTTGGTGCTAACAGAAGTCAGTTTTGACTCCTTATTTGGTTCCTTAGAAAAGCATTTTATACTTGTCCTGAGTTTTGGCCTAAGACGATCCCAAGTTTTTCCACTTCATAAAACCTGAGCCATGTCTAACAATATTGCTTTAACATGAGATGCTACTGTGTGTTGTTGGCTATTCTTTCTAAAAGCTTCCTTTCTTCTCTTAGAAAAAGATGCCAAAATAATTCTGTCATCTACTTTGAATTCTTACAGAATTCTTAGAAAACTTTGAATTCTTACAGAAGACAGTTTCTCCTCAAGGGCTCTTGAAATCTCTCAAACGTACTTCAACCATTCTTCTGATGAATGAAATCAGGAGCCCTTAGAACACAGATCAATGCTGTAGATAGCAAGCCAGCTCCCAGTTGTGTGCCAGGCAAGTACTTATTTTCAATGGCCTCTGGTCTCAAAAGATTGTAACCTGTGGACCTCATGTCCGGCACGTTTCCTCACTATAGATATAACATTCTTTTACAGCAACAAGAGCTCCATCCTGATAACACTCCTAAGGCATTCCTCTTATTGGTGATCCTGGCAGTAGATTGTGCAGTACCCTTACATGCATTCGTGTGTTTATGTATGTGCAGGCTGACATGAACCACAATGGAGTTTTAAACAGTGCCATTTAAAACAAAAGCAATTCTCCGCTCCCTGTTTCCTCAGATGATGCTAGATCATGGAAGGGTTGGTATCACAGTACCCTGTGGTACCGTGTATCTTTCTCTCCAAACAGTCCTAGCCTGCTTTGTTTATCTCACCTAACATTTACTGCTGCAGTCCCCAGAAGGATTCTTTGCTGTGCCTCATAATTTCTCTGCAAATTTAAGTGATTTTTGAAGTATCTTTTAATATACCATTTCTTGGGAGTTGCCAGAATATGTTTATTAATATAAACATTAGTTTTTGGTCTGGGAAATTCATAACAGTTTTCACGTAAAGAGATAATCTGTAACAGAGCAATCTCACAATAATAAAACAAAAATATTAAGACAAGTATAATTTCTTAAAATAGCACAGGTACAAACACAGTTGAAGAGCACAACATTAGAAAGCTGAAGCTTCAAGAACAATTGTATAGTAGGCAACCAAAATTCAACAGACAGGCACATTATTTCACAGACATGTTTCCTAAAGGTAGCTTCTTAGATGCTTTCCCAGGAAGGGGTTCATCTATTGAGCACTGTAAATCACAATTAATTTGTTGGACTGTCTCATATATGAACCTCCAATGGATCAAATCAGAAAATGTGTAACTCAGATCACGACCAGAACTATGTATTAATCAGGAAATCCATACAAAGTGTAACTGTACAAGTGTGCAACTAAGGATCTAAGAGACAAAGTTTGCTAGAAGCAGTGTAATAACTCAGTTCAGGTAGCTGGAGCAAAACTAAAGTTAAGAGCTCTTGGTCACAAGATCCTTCACATCTGGCATAGACAACACAGGCAGGTATCACATGATGTGGAGCTCATGTGCCAGAAGTTTGCCTTTTTTTTTTTTCCTGTTTTCCATTCAATTAGTCTAATGAAAAATGTAACTTAAACTTGACCCTCCTCAATTCATCTTAATTCTAAATCCAATTGTAACACTTGCAGTAATAGAAAATAACATTTCCCTTTTGAGCTGAACATCTTGGATCTGCTGGAATACGCTGCAAAGCATTTTTTTTCCCTTTTAACCATCACCACAGTTGTGAAGTTAATGCTACTTCATAAAACTTGACTTTAAATTTGTGCAGTTTATAACACAGTATTTCAGTTGTAAAGGACCTGACCACTTCTGGACTGACCGAAAGTTAGTGGAGGACTTTGTTCAAATGCCTCAAACACTGACAGGCAGGGTACACCAATCACCTTTATGAAATTTCTTCAAGCTTCTGCTGCTCAGTCTCTTCTCTGGATGTAGATTGCTCTCCCATTCTTCAGGATGACCTTTTTTTTAATCATCTAGATTTTACAACATAGAGTAATACACTTGCTATTAACTAGTGGGGTATTCCTGTCCTTAAAAATTAAAAAGTCAAGTTAAAGGATTCTCTAGAAGTTCATGCCATTTTACAAGCTGCAAGATACAAATTTATGAGTGAAGAACAACATCCACATGGCAGGTAGAGGTTCTACCACTCAAAAAGTCATCTAGCCAGAGGGTCAAAAGAGGTAAGAGCCATAAAAATTAAGTTTCAAAAGGAAGTGGAGAAAGCTGATGAAAAATTTCCTTACAAGGCTATTTGTGAAGGGTTAATATTAACTAATGTTAACTAATAAGCTTGTGAAATGCACTGTTGAACTTGAGAGATCTCAGGGCCCCTCATCTGCTGAAAAAAAAACACCACAGTCAAGAAACAGACTAATCATGCTGAAACAAGATTGTGATTTGGGTTGGTGTCAGAATTGACAGTCACTAAATAACAGCCATTTCCTACCTTTATGTCTCGATGGCCTGTATGTACTGATATGGTTTGTCGTCTTGGTGATCTATTTTTATCTGAGCAATGTCAGGACTCCTTGCAAAGTTTCTGTGTACTGATCACTTCAGAAAAGCAGTCCAATGACAAACAGTGAAAAAAGTTTTATTTGTTCTGTATCTTGCAACAAGTCAAGTGTAATTAATCCACAGTATTTTCCCAAGTATAGTCTGTCATAAAATATGAACAAAAGCATCTTTTTTCTGCATATGCTGTCTTCCAAGTGCTAAGAAAAAATTATAACAGATTAAGAACAAACCTACAGCATTCTTTTACTTTAGCTGGTTCCGATACAGAGGCATACTTTTTAATTTGGGAATCAACTCCCAGAGACTTAGCTAATTGCACAGCATTTGTATCATCACTGATTAGCGTCCCAAGAGCCACAAGCAGTCTAAAAATGGCTTCAAGATCTTGAACAACTTCCATAACTGTGCTGATTACTGATAAACATTGAGCTTTGCCCTCAATGTTGTTGACTTTATGTAAACATACAGCATAGTTCAATGTCAGTGTGGCCAGTGCAATGTGGATGTTCTTATTATTGCCTGATTTAGTTTCTATTGCTTGTGTCATTATTTCATCCCTCTGTTCCATCATGAGCTTCTGGCCTGCATGGCTGACAAAACAATTGCAAAGAGCTCTAAGTGCCAATAGCTGGTTTGCTTGCTTGCCTTTAGGATTCAGAAATTTAAGGAGAAGGATGATAAATTGTACATGCTCCTTTTCACTGCAGAAGTTTTCATTCACAGTGGGATGCCTGACAGACAATCTAAGAATGTCTAGAGCTGGAAAGACAATATCTAAGAAACAAAACAAAACAAAAGTTTAGTATTAATACTGCATTACATGTAAATTTATCAGTTGAGTCTCTTTCAGATGCAGATCTCCATAGACCTGCAGGTCTAAGTAACAGCTTCATGCATAAATAAAGCCTAAATTGTTTCACATTCATAAAAACAAATATTAACAAATCCATTCTAATAATGCTTCAATTCTCACAGAAATCCATAATCCTTAATTTAGGACTAACTTAGCACTTTGCAGAAAATCTTAAAATCTTTCCTGAAATCTCTAATTGATAAGACAAAGGCAAGCACAAGATATAGTAATTAATCCAAAAACATCTCTGAAAGCTGAAAGTTCAGTAACTGAACACCCCTATATAGACAGCATCTCCCATTGTCCTCACTCCGTAACTTACAGTACAATAGAGCTACAAAATTGCTTACAGGAAAAGAAAATAAAAAATATGTCCTCAAGTGGTGAGTTGGAAACTGCTGTAAGGAAACTGAACTGAAAGCTTAAAGGGTCCCTCCTTTCCCAAATTCTGAATACATCTAGCTCCTTGGATCTGCTACTGGTATCCATTGCTTACAACCAAATCAAAGCTGAACGTGCCCAATTACTTATAGAGATGTATAACATTGGCCATCACCAGCTCCTTGTTACGCAAAACACATTTGATTAAGTTATATTATAAAATGAGCATGAATTTTTAATACTAAAATGTTTTTCCTGTTAGTAAATCTTTAACTGCAATTTTAAGAAAGTAAAGTTAAATTTTAACCATTCTTACATATTTGTGTATGCAAACAATTGTTATTTCCAAATGTGTTGTGACAACCAAAATAGCTTTTTCAATCCATCAGTGCTGACAGTACATTATTAAATGTAATTGTATGATCTCCACTGACATTTTTCCAGCATGTCATTCCACTAATGCAGTTTTTGATAGCCTAGCATCAGTAACTTCTCGTCTACCATATTAAACAGGAGCTACATTTTTTTTTCCCCATAATTTATCTCCATAATTTCATCTCTCATTTGGTAAAAACTTAGGATGCCAAGTTCACACTTCCTTATTCTATTTCCTGACAAGTCTCACACCTGTGCTGCTAATGAAATAATCATAACTGATTTTTATATCAAGTTTCTCCTTTATGTTTATTATTTTGTCAACAAAACCTGACAACCAATTACCAAATTTGTCCGTGAAGCTGATCACTGCTGTTAGCACCTTTTAGTCTCTTGTGTTTTCTACTTGGGCTATCAAGTCTTTGGGACAGAATCACTGTAACATACAGCATGATGAGACTTTTCATTCTTGGTGAAGTACTGATGACACATGAAACAATTGCAAGAGTTTACCTTCTGGCCAGTTAACTGCTCTCCATAAAGTCTGAAGTTGCTGTGCTGTAGGTGTTTCCGCAGAGGTGTTGCATGTTGCAGACAGTAACTTTTCTAGGATTATCAAGTCATCTTCGGTAAGCTTATGTTCTTCAGCTGCATTGCCATTAAGTTCCTTTAATTTGCCTGTGATACCAATAGAAGAGGCAGACCTTTCTGAAAACAGAACTTCATAAATAGAGAGCTCAACTGAAATGCTACAAAAGCACTTTATAGACAAGTAACAACTATTGCAAATGAGCTTTTTTTGGAGGGAGGGGGTGTCAGATTTTTAAACACTTTTTCCAATTCGATTATTTCTAATTTTAAGTTTTTAATTACCACAATGATTGCTACTATTAATTCCACTTTAACAGTGCAACATACAGATTCAGAATTTGTAGAAAAAATTCAGAAAATGCCTACATAAAGAAAAAAAT
>JAWWMU010000121.1:24231913-24244930 GCA_035048155.1 Cinnycerthia olivascens
GAGATGCTTGCAGTAAGAATTTGGGTCATGAGAATGGCTTGTGTAGTGATAGGCTGAGAGGCTGAGTTTTTGAGATAGTTAATTAAGGCACAAGAGAGGTGCAGGAGAAAGCTGCATGATCCTGCTTGTTGCCAGTGAAAGCAATATCAGCAAAGAGATTTTATGTATCAATAAGCACACCAGAGCAACCAATTTACCAGTTAATAATGTCACATTGTATTAATACTGTTGTTCTCAACAGCTTGCAAATGTGGCTGTTCCACCCTGAATGCATTTTTAAGTGCTAAGAAAATATGAAGAGAAAATAGTTGCTTCAATAGCAATGCAATAAGGGTAATTTATCATTGCACTCTACATACGTATTTTTGGGAATACACAGCAGTTAATCTTTCTTGCTGTGCTGATTTGGGTCAAAATCTAATTGACTGCAGAGCTGTTACACCACTGATTTGGAGCCAGCCCCCAGTCTGGCTGTGGTCTGCTTCAACATTTTAGAGAAATTATTTTTCTCTTCTAGACCTCTTCACAATGAAAGCATTAATGATTAGCCAACTTTACCTGCTACTTTTTTCATGTTAAACAATATACAGTAAGCCCCCAATAAGTAGCCAAATACATTTTTATAAAAAGTGAACTATGAGTATTTTTTGCATGTTTTGAAGTATTTGTTGTGCCACTAATGCGTGCATACGACCCCATTTTTAAACTTCATAATTGGTGCAGCAAAATCATGTTACAGATTTGGCAAGGTGAAAGGAGATAGACTGCATAATTTCATTCTGTATTGTATGTAATAAAGCATAAAATGGAAGTACAAGTGTACTCTGTTTTTAAAATGTCAGTTCAGCATTCATTATTTAAGACATTAACGCTCCTCATTTATATAAATGTCTATGTATTTATCCTCAATAAATCCATCTTCTTCATCTCCACATGCATGAACTTTCTCAAATATTACAATGGGTTCTTCACTGCTTGTACCCAATACCGAAGGAGAAGGACTCATGTCAGCTGAAAACTCCTGTTCAAACATCTCTGAGTCATTTTCTTCCAGACGACGGTGATGGTAGCTGATCAAGTAGTGATACCATGCTGGGCATTTTGCAGCAGTAAAAATCAGGAGTGTAGTGCCTAGGACAAACCCTAGGACACCCGCTAAGAAGGTCCAACTTTTGCCAACAAATGGTAACTCTTTAGAAAAAAACAGGAAAAAAAGAAGAGCAATCTTTATGAGGAATACTAGCAAGAACTCAAGTATGGTTTTTTTCATAGTTAAATTGAGAACTCACAAGGTAAACATTGATAGGGGAATTACTGAGTGTCTCCAGAGCTTTAGAGGAATGTTGTTGCTATGTTTTTAGGGAGTCAGTAACATCACAGAGACTAATAATGTATGCACATCTCATATTTCCTAGCAGTAGAAATCTGCCTTGCATATTTATAAAAAATAGTTGTTTCAAAGTCTATTTCAAAGATAAAGCTTTGGGGACATATGAAAGATAAAAATAATAAATACATACAAAATATATTTTCCAAAAGTTAAATTCCAAGATTAGCTGTTGGAAAAAAATCAGTAATTGGCTTCAAATTCTATTTCCCAGGCTTTACTTTTTATATGGTGATAATGTCTGAACCCTAAAATATCATGTCTTTTGCTTGGCATGTCCTTTCAGTTGTGTTTCTCTTATAATAAAAATTTCAGTAAACTGTAGTTGCCAGTATCCTTTATCTAGAAGCGGATTTTGTGTCCTGGCCACTACCCTAAAGTAAATTATAAGTTGGTACAGCTAAAGAAACATTTCACAGTGGTATCTTATAATTTGTGTAGATATCTGTAGATAATTCTCTAGCTTTATCCAGAAGAAGGAAGTAAATCATTTCAGGGTGGAAGAATTATCTGGCATGTGAGATGGACATTGACAGCTGAAGAGAGACTGTTGCTGAAATTTCCAAAGAATGTGCAATGGGCACATTCACATCCTTTATACTGAACACAGTTAGAATGGGAGTAAAATCTGTAGGTTCATGCTAGCACATTTTAGGAAGACAACTACATCTAGAAAGCAGTTAGTTTGGAAAAAGCCAATTGTTTAGGAAGTTGCTTCCCTAGTTCTGTTTTGCAGAGATCTTGACAATTATCTGAATTTTAGGGCTTTGAAATTTCATTATCATTTTTTGTTATAATTTTTTATTATCATTTGCGGGTTGTGAGGTTTATCTGTTTTGAACACTCAGTAGACCTTAACATTGACTGTAATGTGTGTGACTGTCTTCTAGTACATGGAAATATGCTTGCTCTGTAGCCTTGGCTTTTATGGAAGAGCCAGAGTGTAGTAGGAATGCAAAACAGTATAAAGTCATGGAACAGCAAATCAAGGGGTTTATAAGCAGTAAAGTGAAATATCTTTCTTTATATTACCTGCATGAGTTCCATTGTTTCCAGTGATGTTGTTTGGAGTCAGAGCTGTTATTAAGGCGCTGCTTCTAAGATTAACAGCAGGAGTGGAAGTTACAATGTTTTCTAAAGGAATCTTTTCGGTTTTGCAGTCAGCTGGTTGGATAGCTGCCATCTTGATGGAGATTGTTTTTTTCATGTTTGGGAATGTGCATGTTGTGTTGCCTTCATTTTCTGTGAATATGAGCAGTGAAAAGGCTATGAGATGCTGGTAATTTTTTGGCACTCTAAAAAAATCTCACAAATAGCTATTTTGTTTATATATATATATATATATATATATAAAATCTCATGGAGAGCTATTGTATTACTACTATTAGCCTAATATAGGAAAATTGATAGTGGGTTTTATCCACTTCAGAAAAAAATGCACTGTAAAGTTATTTGATGTAAAAAAACATGAAATGCAGCTTTTACCAAAACTTACCCAATGTCACATTGGAGGCAGTTAGCCATATCTGTAAGTCAAGGAGGTCACAGGAGCAGATCCATGGGTTTCCAGCTAAAACAATTTTGATCAGTTTAAAAGATGATTGTATATGAAGATATTTCAGAAAATTATACTGTAGATCTAAAAATGTCAGGCTTTCTAGAGAAGTAAATGTATCTGAATCCAGTTGAGTAATCATGTTATAGGATAGATTCAACACTGAGAGTTGATTTAATCCTGCAAATGCTGCTTTATGAACTGTGTTAATACAGTTATAGCTAATATCCAGAGTTATGAGATTTTTCAGATTGTAGAAGCTGTAATTGTTCAATACAGTAATGTTGTTTTCATTCAGATGAAGTTCAGTGAGGTTAATAAAACATCCAAGAATCTCTTTGTCATGATCTTCTAAAGTGATTTTATTGTTTTTGAGGCTTAATTTAGTAACATTTTGAAAAAGATTGCAGGAGATATTAAAGATGTTCCTTCCAGACTCATCACAAGCAACCTGATAAAAAAAAAAAAAAAATTACAACAATTAAATACTATAGAAAAGTCTACTAGTGAAGGTATCTCAATGAGGACTGTTAAAGGCAAGAGTAAACTATCTTCTGTTTTTTAATGCTGTCACTTAAAAAAAAATGTTATACTGCGCATCATAAAGTTTTATTTACTTCTTTCTTAGTTAACTCATGGTCTGGTGATACAGTGGAATGAATCCTCCTAGTGTCTAGATACCTGATGTTCCAGAGCACTTTGTGCTGAGCTCTGTGCTTAGATGCATGGGTCTTTATGTGATGATCATCCAAAATGTAAGCAGTTTGGCATACCATTTCGGAATTAATATTTGGAATGAATTATTTGTTAGGTAAAAAAATATTTATTTTCCTACATAATCTGGAAAGAAGGTGTCATAGACAAAGTTTATTCAAGACTGCAAATTAATTCAAATATGCCTTCTAAAATGTATTTTTTTAAAAAAAATCTATGTTTACTTTTAATTTAAAATAACATCTTTAGAGCAGACCTTCAACAAAACATTTATTATATATATAGATATATGCTATAGCAATTCATTTTGGTTTTCTGTGTTAAAGTTTAGCACAGCTACAGTCTTTTCTGATTTGAATCTTTGCTCTCAATATCTTGAAATAATTTTGTTTTCTGAAAAGAGTATATTTATTTCTATAGGTAAAGAGGCATTCCTGTTATCTGGAATAATTTAAGATACAAAATCATCTCAAATATGTTTCAGTGTTTTTCACCCACTTACAATGACTACCATCAGCTAATTGTCCATTACACAGAAGACCACTTCATACTTGCAATTTTGTATTTCTTTCTTCAGGACTTACATGTTTATGAAAGAGTTTTTAAAATGCCTTCTGTTTTAAGTGTATCTTTGAAAAATAAGGATAGTTCAGATCAATGTAAAACTTACAGTTTGGGAAGTAATGTTGCAGTCAGCAGTGTCTGGTTTCAAAAATAGTGTTCCAGCCCAGATCACAAGCCAATAGAGTTTCATATTTGGAGCCTAGTAAAAAACAACACTTTTGCATATCAAGACCAAAATTACTGGTGCCTTCTGTAGTGGTGGTTTAACAAATTCATAAATAGAGTTATTTCAATGATAGTTTAATAAATTTTGTTCTACATAAGTACTTTGTAATGTAAAATTAAGTGAAAAAACAGGGGTTATCAGAATTAATAAATTTAGCTTTCACTTAATTGAGCCAAACCCAAAATTCAGTGTGCAGACTGTATCAGTAAATAGAAAAGGGATTGATTAGACAAGTTAATAGAGAAAAGTATCATGAATGTATAAACAAATAGGCAGGGCTGTACTCATTAATATCCATGTTAAAGCAGTTATGGGTACTGGAAGACTGTGATTGGATTAAACTGCAGAAAGTATTGATGCTTGCATGCTCTCCCTTACAATTCCTCTTATTGCTCTGACAGAGGCAGATAATTATAATTAAAATACTAGACAATTCTTGATTTGTTCAGACAGGTATCTTTTATGTACTTACGTAAGTTATTAAACATTTTTGTGAATTTTTAATTAGAAGATCGATCTTTTAAACTCTTTATTGTCCATAATATAACCTATAATATGACATAAAGTTGGACTTCTCTATTATGAAGGTATAGTTGTTGCTCTGATCTTTGGAATTAAGTAAACATGCTTCAGTCTCTAGTGATGGAGCTTTTGTAGAGATTCAAGCCTTATTTTTTGAAAGTTAGGAAAGGTCCTACAAATGGTATTTACTGTGAAATTAACATCTCTCAAAGCAAAGGTCTCTCAGTCCTTTGAATCCAACAATATTTCAGTAGCTATTCATTTTGAGTAGAAATGTCACACTGTATCTGTGAGCTGTTAAGTTAGTCCCTGTATATGCCACACTTGAATGAAAATATTAGGTAATGAACCTTTAATTTTTCCAGTTTTTCTTAAGCATGTGAAAAGATAGGGTGTCAAGTTAATCTTAGTATCTTCTTACCAGATTACTGTCTTCCAAAGTAATAGAAACCCAAAACTTAAAGTGTAAGATACTTGTTTAAAGTGAGCTGTACAGAGCATTCATTCATTTAACAGAAAAGAGTGTGGAAAATTACATAAGGAAGATTAATTGCACACACAATGCTAAATATAGATTTACAAAACCTCCACCAGTCCTTAAAGTGAGTGTGATGAGGTCTTTGCTGATCCTGATGGAATAAATGAGTTCATAGAACAAACTAGTCAAGTCTGTTTGATAACTTATCTATATATTTGCATGTCGGAGGATTGACCTCATTGACCTAACTGAATCAGCCTCGAAATTTAATAACTTCTTGGAAAGAAGAGGAAGATAAATGCTGCTTACAGTGCTCTGATCCATTGTGTATTTCTACTTCTGTCAGAAATTTATGTTGAATACAAAGAGTTCATAAACCTTTGCCATTTAGCCACTATCTATTTTAGGGACAAGAGGTGCTAGCAGCAGTAGAAGCTCCTGTGAAATTGCGTTCTGTACTAGGTTTTGCACTTGTCAGTGGTGGTACTGGTGGCCTGCATATTTTTTTAGACAGTTTGTGTATTGTTGGTGGAAGACATGAACTTTGAGAATGACCATTTTTACATCTGGATCTTGCAGCATATTTGGACTTCAAAGTTACAACATCCTAGATGTTCAGAAACAAGTCAGGTCTTAACCTGACAATTTATAAATATAGATTAATAATATTATTGTAGTTTTCAGATTACAAGACAAGTGCTGTCTTAAATAGAATGAGTAAATATATAAAATATTTTTAATGTTAATCTGTAAGTTAATAACAAGCAAGTTGAAAATTTGAGTTGTACATATGTCTAAGTCTGAAACATAACTCCTAGCTCCTACTTTAGTTTCTGCTGAAAACAGGGATTTCTTACAAATGTGACTGCCTGAATTTTGTGTGTGTGAACATGTATAATCAGTAAAAGAACATGAAAGCATGTGTCATTCTAGTTGCAGTTTAAGCATTTTACTAGAACTAGATTTTATGAGCTGCTGTTTAAACTAACTGCTTTGGAAAGAGACTTAGCCTGGCAATACAGTGGCAAAACTTCAGTAGTACTTTTATAGTTCCTTGTAATTATAAGTGCTTTCTTAAAAATTTGCATCTAAGAACTTTGAAAATTACATAATTTAAAAATAATGTAATGGTTTTTCTGGGGGGGGTAATTGAGTTTATATAATCAGTCTGGTTTTCAGAGTCTGTTCCCCAGTGTTCTAATGGAGTAGAATTTGCTTAACAACTCAACATGTCCAAGGTTCATATTAATTCCTGAAATTTTAATGTTCCTTGAGATGTGTTTGGTTCCAGTCTAGCAATAAAGTTACAGTAATAAATCTTTGTCTGCATTTTGAATTAGACATGCCAAGTGTCTTACCTTTCTGTTGCTTCTTAGAGGTATCGCTTGTACACATGTGTAGATTTTTCAGTGCACTGACAAGAAATAACATGGTGAAACAGCACTTTGTTTTTCTTCAACCTTTGTACCTGATGAATAACCAGGCAGTGTAAAAAAATAATAAACCTAGAAAATCCTTAGCAAAAGATTGACTAAGTTGAGCAACTTCTTATAATCATCTTGGATTTAATTGGATCAGCAGCCAATAGGAAAGTCTAATTGTAATATGCTGAAGTGTCAAGTTCCAGATCGTAGAGGAAGCAGTGGGTTTAAATGCCACAGGTGATTTACAAGCAAGCTGAGTTATAATCAATTAAAGAAATGCTGGATACAGAAAAAGACTTGCATTTTTAATTTGATAATTCATCAAATGCAGAAAATGTCAGGATGTTTGCATACTGAAGTAAAGCTTCCTAGTAGCTAGTTAACTCTGTGTTAATGCTTATGTTTCGGAATGCTTGTGTTTTGATCATTGTCAGAGGAGCTGTAGGGTGATACATAAATCTCATTATTTACAAATAATTACATGCACTGTAAGGATGTGTGTAATAAGGGCTGTATTTCAGGAAGAAGTTCTAAAAACAAATCATACTTACTCTGGAGTGAATGTCTATGTATAGGCTGAAAAAAAGGGATTATATTGATATACAAGCACTGTGTCCTATAAATTTTTACGTGCATTTATGCTCCTTCTGTCCACCAAACTACAGAACACTTCATCTCCTTTCCATCTATACATCCCATATGTGGCTGTATAAATTGTTTTACTTCGCTATGTCTTTGTTGTTATTGGCACTTTTGTTTTGCATAATATCTCAAAACATTCTACAATTTTTCCAGACCTCATCCTTGATTCAACTTCATCCATAGTGTTCAAATTAATTGTGTTTCTGTGGCAGTCATTGCTGACTTTTTTATTGCTTCTTGAAAAATCACTAAGTTGCAGCCTTTCCTCAGAAGGTTTCTGCCAGATAAGATACAACACAGTAAATCAGACATTTCTAGTCTCAAGGACATGCTGGATCATCTTGAAGTATTTAGCCAGGAGCCCATATCATGTAAGAAAAGGAGAATCATCTCATACAAAGAGGCTACTCTGTAATGTGTCCACACACATTTTAAATAGAGTGGGCTGGAAAAGTAGGTTTCTTTCCTTGTCCTACCTGCAGGTGTAGATGAGAGGAATCCCATAGAGCTTGGAGACACCATTACCCTCAAGCAAACATGTAGCAAACTGTATTCTCATTTAAAGGTTCCAGTGATCTCCAGGAAAGGCACCGTTTGTAATTAAATACAAGCTCCCTCTAAGCTGTACTGCGGTGTCTCCAGGAGAATCACATCTAGAGTGGAGATTTCTTCTGAAAATCACTACCTTTAGCATTTTGTTGAATTTTTACTGCACTTCCTCTATTTTCTTTCTTCCATGTATGTAGTTGGGCTTGATTTGAGAGAAACTGTCACTGCTGAGACGTTGCAACTGCTGTCATAGGCCCACATTGAGGCATGAGGAGCATTCAATAAAGAAGTGGCATAAAAGCTCCCTGACAGCTCCTAGCTCCATGCCTTCCAAAAGGTCTTGGATCAAACTATTCTTGTAGCTTAAAAAACAGTTCTTTTCCACTACCACATGTGACATGATTAACCATTTATAAACTGATGCAGTTGCAGTGAGGGCCTCATATTTGGACTGGGTCTGAATAAAGTAGTTTTAGTCTCAAGAGGGTATTAAATTTAATGTGACATTACAACTATCCAGTATTTCTTATGCAGTCCCAGTGCACTCCAAATTTACCATACTAAGTGGGAGATCATAACTTTGTTTTGTTTCATCATCATTTGTTCCAAAGCATTTTTGCAGCATAGCCTGCTAACGTGACAGAATGTCTACATAATATCCTCAGTTTCCTGGAGATTATAGATCTTTCTTGGAAGCTAATTGGAAGTGGTTACACTTTAGAAACTCTTTTGAGAATTCCATGTAAGTGATGAAAACTATGTGGAAGGGCTGAGGGAATGGAATTGTTTAATCTCCAGAAGAGAAGGCTTAGTGGGTGTTTTATCGAAGTAAATATCTGATGGGCAGGGGTTAAGAAAATGGAGCTGCTCTCAGTGTGCCTAAGGGCAGGACAAAAGACAATGATCACATATTGGAGAATAGGAAAGTCCATTAAAATATCAGGAAAAACTCTTCTGTTTGTAAGAGTGAACAAACATCAAAGCATTGCCTAAACAGATTGTGGTGTATCCATCCTTCATGATACTGAAAACCTGAAAAAGACACTGACATTCTGCTCTAGGTGACTGTACTTTGAGTAGTACACAGGTTGGACCAGACAACCTTCAGAAGTTCACTCCAATGTCAACTCTACTCTACTTCTATAATATTTTATTCTTACCTTACCCTGAAATTATCATTGTGCAGTTCCACTCTTTGGCATCATCTCTTAAACTTGAGGTTATTCTTGTCTGCAGTCTTTAATCCAGTACTGTCAGTTACACAATTTACAACTTGTCATCTTGCAAATCAGGAAAAGTTAAAGAAGAGAAGAAAAAGAGAAGGAAAATAATCATGAAGGAAGGTATTCTGCTGATTTTGTCATTCTTAAGAGGAGAAATCAGTCTGGAAACAAGCAAACCATTTAAGCAATCTTTCATGAACAATGAAGGGAATTAAGGTATACTCTTCAGGATCTCAGGAATGTTTGGGTTTTTTTAATTTTCTTTAAGTATGTTCTCAAGTTGACTCTCTAGCTTTTAGGAATTTCATAGAAATTACTAGGCTTATCATAAAACAGTGAGAACACTTCTTTATGTGTTCTTTAAATCTGCTAAGACAGTTGCTTGTAGCTCACTATAGTTGGAATGGTAAAGTTTTTATATTTGCAAACTATTGATTTCCTGACAAGATTAAAGTCCTGAATCAAGAATGTTAAAAAATGCCTAATTTCTTAGTTATTGCATCTTTAAAAAACTACACTGCTCAGATCTCTGAATGAACCATTCTCCATTCTAAAATTATCAACAATTCTTTGCAAGGAATAATCTGTTCATCATCTGCGGTGTCAAGTCCTCATATCTGTTTAATATTTTTCCTTAATGTGCATTCACAAATTACATACTAGCTTCCTTATTTCAAACTGTCTGTTGTTACTCAGAAATTCACTGATTGAGAGGGAATACCATACATTTGCCAGTGTTGAGACCAATGCAGATAGACAGTGTGGGAGTGTTGGAAAACACTATGTGGGTATTATAAAGGCAGAGAACTTTTCATCTTCTCTCCATTTTGTGAATGTTTGTATAGCTAATTCAGCTCCAAGAAGATAAGACACAAGTTGGTAACTCCTTTTTATACAGTCTAGGCTGTTGTGTTACTCCAAGCACTTCAGTGAGGCTGAAGGAATACTGGAGTTTGAAATGAGTGCTTACAATATATATTAACCAGTAAAAGTTGCAAAAATATTTCTTTTACAGCACAGAAAAGTTATTTCAATCTGTAGAAGAAGATATTGAGCGTGAAAAGGTTGTGGCAGATGACATAATGAAAGACATGTCACAGGAAAATCAAGCTAAATATATGGAGATAAAAGCTGCTAATGAAAAACTCTCTCAGGTTGGCTTGTTTCATTATGCTTATCTAAAATATTTCTTAAACTGGCTGCGTGGGGTTTAGATAAAATGTAAATACTAAAGACCTTGACAACAGAGTAATACAATAAAAAAGCTTGTTGGTATCCTAATCAATTGTTGAAGTATCTGAAAATAGAGCAATTGACTAAGACCAAATAATTTGCCTTCTTATATTTCATACTTTAAGAAGAAATACTCTTCACAATTATCTGTTTCAGTTTAGGGTGTGATGTAATTTTTAAAAGCCACTGCAATACTTAGATGTTTTATCATGTGTAAAAAGAAAGCAAAAAGGGAAAATAACCCCAGCATTTTTTTTGTAGTTCACTTGAGTAGAAAGTTTTCTTCTTGTGTACAAAAGTGACTCTAACTAGCTTTTTAAATTATTATTATTAATAATAATATTAATATTATATGTATGACTGTATCAGAAAAAATGAACTGGTCTTTATAAAATGTTTGTTGCTTCACTAATCCTTATGTTAACAACAGGAGTAACATATCTAGGCTCTCTGGGACAATCTAGTTCAAGCCATACAGTCTTAAAAGTTTCTCTGTATGATAAGTTCAGTGTTTCCCATCTGTCTTAGGATGAGCTGAATCAGAAGTCAGGGCTTACCTGGCTACTCTTTCTTCTAAGAGACAGTCTTACCTGACTGTCTTTTTCTGTGCCATGAATAAACTGTCATGACTGGTTCAGGTTTTAAAATTTTACTCTAAACTTCTGAAGTGCAGACAATAAATTCCACCTGTAGTACTGATTTTAAGAAAAAAATAGTAGAAGAAGGGCAAACAATTTGTTGGTAGTAGCCCAACTGCAAATAACAGTGAAAAGTTGGATCCTGAAAGTGAGTGTTTACTATATCTGAGTTATGTGAAGGAGCTGGACAGAGTCTTGTCTTTCAAATTTTTAAGAGCAGCAATGGGACGGTTTACAGCATTTGGTACATACTAAGATTTAGAGAAAAAAGTAGTTAATCAAGTAGTAATTTTTATCAGAATTTTTTATTTTCCTTCCTCTTTAGGAATTGGTTGTTCAACAGCAGGAATTGGATGCACTAAATGTAAAGGAAGAGAGTCTCCAAGCTGTATGTATGATAACAAGTGGTCTCTGTACTAACCTTTCCTGAATGCCAGTGTAAAGAATAATACAATAGAAAAAATACCTATAATTTATTTTCCCTAAATTTTCAGATGCTGTAGGATCATGCTCTAGTATGGGAAGGGAAATTTGCTTCTCTGGTTTCCTCTAATAATTTCTCATCACTTTTGGATAAAAATGTCTTATTGAGATTTTTCTTATATTGGCTCTTTCATGCATAAAAGGATCTGTGAGCTGAAGGATAGAGTCAGAAAGTGTAATTTTGAAAGACTGCTAGATATTTTTCAGTCCTTTTGAATGTTGTATATAGTTTGAACTCCCCTAGAAACTGTGAAGTAATAAATCTCCTCAGAAAATTGGCCCGAGGAAGAACTTGTAAATCATGGAGTAACTGATCGGGATATTCTGTTCATACTGCAATATTGGCAGTATGGATTATAATTTTTACTTTTTATAAAGTATGTTATAAAGTGCTTTTTACTGTCTCTGTGCTTTTTTGTAAGAAATAAGCTTCACTTGCAAAGTATTTCGTAACTAAACCATGATTGATGCAATGCTTTCTTCCCATCTGAAAATAGCTAGTCGGTGTTTGCTTTTCCCAACAGGAAATAGCACATTCTGAGGTGAAACAGAAGGCTGTGCAGTTGTATGAAGAGCTCCATGAGCTCAAGGAACGTCGAGATCGAATGATTGCTGAGGATAAGAGCATGGAGACTCCACAGGAGGAAAGAAAGAGATTACTAAAGCAGGCAAGAATAGAAAATGTTGTTACGTAAAAGATTCTCCAAGTCAATATTATTAGGGGTGATAATACTTGAAAACATTTAAGTTTGAACTTAAGTCCAGTACCTAAAGAGGGCTTACAAAAAAGAAAGCTAATGACTTTTTTACATAGGCAGAAAATGATAGGATGGAGGAAACTTTTTTAAATGAAAAGAGGAGATTCAGACTAGATGTTAGGAAAAAAATCTTTACTGTGAGGGTGGTGAGGCACTGGAACATGTGGATGCCCCATCCCTGGAAGTGTTCAAGGCCGTGTTATATGGGGGCCCTGAGCAACCTGATGGCATTCCTGTCCAGGGTGGGGCTGGGGAGTAGGGGGAATGGTGAGTTGGAAACAGATGACCTTAAAGTCCCTTCTAACACAAACCATTCTATTATTTAAAGAAAACAAAATTGGCACAGTGAGGTTTTCAGCTGGTTCACCTGCTCCTGTTCATGAGATGTGTTAGTTGGGAAAACTGATCCAGTTGAACAGCTTTTGTAAACCTAACTCCAGAGAGTATCCTTGTGGGATACTGAACAGGTGTACTAGTCCAGGAGTAATTGGATCAGTTTACAATGGCCTACACTGTAACTAGCCAGTTATATTTTATAGATTATTGGTCTGAATGACCAATGGTAAGTGTATTTGATTTTTTTAAAGTATGGTTTTTAAACATTTGGAAGATAAAACACTT
>JAWWMU010000121.1:24483020-24494979 GCA_035048155.1 Cinnycerthia olivascens
GAATAAACAACCTTGAACACGAGACAAGAAGAGTTTTTGCCTTCTCTTTCTCTGGCTGGGCAAAAAGAACTTTTACGGTGCCAGGAAAAAACAGGAAAAGAAATAAAATCCGACAAACGAGTTGGTGGTCAGGATCTGCCGCTGTTGTAATTACCTTTCCCCCAGTTACTGCTCAGCCCTGATTTCGCTCCTGGTGACTCTCATTCATCTTGGAATTGTCTTCACTTTTTCTTGAAACAAAATGTTAACCAAGAATACAAATTCATAGTCCAATCGCTTAATTGTAACTGTCCAGCTATGCTACTCATAAATAAGTAAAAAAAAAAAATTAAATTGCAAGATTTGATTCAAATCCTGAGGGTCTTGAATATTGAAAGGCTTGATATCAAATGAGTGTTGTGTGCTGTAGTTCTGAAGATCGCTCTGACAAGTGATCCATGAATTTTAACTATAAGCAGTTTTCCAGATATTTTCATGTAAAGCGTGAATCCAATCTTGATAAGAGTATTTGAGAAAACTAACCTGTAGAAAGAGGAGACATGTAAAAGCCAGTTGAGCTTTTCTGCTGATAGAATAAATGGAATAAAATTGTAAACGATGCTAAAGGTGCAGAGCACAAATGAGGAAGTCACACTATGCTGTTACCTACACTTGGTAGTTGTTAAGTTTCTCGAAGACTGTTGAAGAGATCAGCTACATGAAGCATAATGTCACCCTGCATTGATTTAATAATGGTTGTTTCTGGTTTCAGTCAAGAGCTGGTGATAAGCCACTTTCATTTTCCCATTCAAGTATTTCTATTGAGCTTTTTGTCAGTGTGCAAGCTGTTTTAAATATTTTGCTTTACAGGTGAAGACACTTCACTCTGCGAAAGCATTACTCTTAGTCACCCAGGTGGTAGGAAGAAGTTTTATGTGACATAAGTTGCATAGACAGGTGGAGTGGAGGCCTTGTGGCCCAATCACAGAACATTTCCATGCCCAAAGAAATTAATAAAACTGCTTATGAGCAGAAAGCTCCTTCATCAGGAGATTGTCTGTAATGCCTGCAGCTTGAAACATAAGGAATCTAAGGATGATTATGATGCAAGTGTGTTCAGTACCCACTCTAACAACTCCTCTTGTTGACTTTATTAAGAACATTTATAATGATGCTGTTAGAAGTTCTGATATTACTTTGCCTTTCACTGAAAGGTTGTTTGAAGAATGTTTTTTATGTGAGCTATATACAAAGAGAAGTATTTCTTATATGGGGGTATGATAAATCTGTAAACTGAAAAAATGAGCCATCTTCGCAATGTATGTAAGCCCCAGAAAGTGTAGTAGGTAGCAGGGCAGGCATGGTATCTGAGACCTGATATCCCAGGGATCAGAAAAAGAAGTACCTATCAGGGTCTCAGTTGCATATTCTGGCATGCGATGAGATACAAAGAATGCATGTGAGTCCTCAGGGATTTAAATGATGTAGTGTTATTGCCTAGGCTTTCTCTTGTATGTTACAATGCACAGGATGGTTCAAAAATCAGAGGAGGCTTTAACAAGACAATAGTCAGGAATCCTAGTCACTCCCTAACTCCCAGTGGGACAAAGGACCAGACAAAACATTAAGTGTCTCACGAAGTCCTAAGTTCTAGATCCACAAATACCTATCAAGTCTAACAGAAATTATGATCAATGCATGATCAGAGATGCTAAGTGTATTTCTAATGGAGCATATACTAATATGTCATTTTAGGAATTGAAAATTTACTGAACTATCAGTAGAGTTTGAAATAGGACAGCCACAGCCCTTATGTCTAAGTAAGTAAGCAAGGTAATCAGCTTATAAATTCAAACAATCTCTCATTTACCTACTATTGCATAACAGGTTCTTATCTTCCCTTTATTTTGGGATCTTCTAAAACATGATTTTATTTCAGTCTACCAAGTCACAAATGTAGTTTTAATTGAACCTCGAGTGCATTATTAAGTATTGTAAGATACTGTCAAATTCCTAATACCTAGTGGAGTTAAATTTTAATTTTTAGATTTTTAAAAATGAAGAAAGCCTTTAATTGTATGCAGTGTTAGAGGCATGCTTGAGTGATTTTTCAGGTAAGCACACAAAAATGGTAAGCCCAACATTCCGGCAGAGAAGGCTCTCAATTACAGCATCAGCCCACAAATGTAGTAACAATGGCATGTGATGCAGACCAGCAGGATTATATGCTTCTGGTGTTATACTGAGGAAAAAGTGGCATCTGACTAAAGAATATGCAAGTCAAATGCTTAGGGCTAATGGGCAGCATAGCTGATTAAACACAAGGCTTCTGTAACGAGTCACTAGTATTTCTGCTTGAAGTTCATGAACAGAAGTTCAAAGAAAAATATCTTCAGACAAATCACAGTGGAATGGGAAGAGGAGGACAGTGAGATGCGTACATTTCCTAATATGCTTTTGCAAAATGAGAGCTGATTAAAATAGAGTGTATGTTGACAGCAGTAAAAGATTCCATACTGGATATGTAAACAGCAACACCTTAAAAATGGCAGAAAAAAAATTGCTTGATAGGGTTTTCGGTGAGTACATTTTGCTAGCAAGTATTTGAGAGGTGACTGAATTGCTGAACATTAACTTTCCTGCATGGGATCGGTACCTCCACTGGGTCCAATGGACTGCCATGGAGCTTGTCCACTTACACCAGAAAGGACATGTCCTGCAACAACCTGTCAGCAGTCAGATTATACTGAAACATTTGATTTCTGCAATGGTAATATCATAAATCTTGGCCAGCTTTCCACTTTCTGGTCACTAAAATGCTTGCACTGCTATATGAATTACCTCTACTTAATTTCCGCTAAGAGGCACATATCCTGATAGGATTCAGGCACACTACCCACACAGCAACCAGTTAAATTTAATTGGAGTACCCTAGCACGCAGAAAAAAAATAATTGTTCATATTCTTACTTTGTGATCATTAAAGCTAAAAAGACCGTAATCTTGCAACTAAATATGTGTTTACATGTAGAGAATTAGAGATCATTATGATTAGAGTTTTTAGCAGACTGATAAAGCAGGCCAATTTTAAACTCAAACGCCTTTATTAAATACATTCATTAACAACTCATTTTGTGCTAATGGTTAACTCTGAAACAATATTAATCATCTTCACTACGCATGCAAAATTATTTGTCCTTAGCGTAGATATCTCAAATCACTGCTGTGTATATGGTACCATGACACTGATGCCATGAAGTCTGATGGCTGTGTCCTTGATAGTCTTGGTTATGGAGGTGGAGGCAATAATGCTGGGTAGCACTTCCATGGTGGAAGTCTGGTCATATGTGGGCCTGTCCTCTTCCTTCACTGTCTTTTCTCTTGATGTCTAACCTTAATATACTCTTTGCCTATTTTCTGAAAGAGGGATATCATCTACTTCTCTTACTGCTTACCTTGATTCTGGTCAGTCATCCTTCCTTTGTATGTATCAAGGTGTCCTGCCCCCTACAACATTTTGTATCTACCTCTTTTGCATCTATCTTTGTATTTATCATTTTTTTCCTCGAATGGATGCTTCCTGTGTGTTGGTGTATGCATACTTGTTAGCCACATCACTCAGATACAGACATAAAATGTATGTAATAAGCTTATAAGCTTCTATTGTTAAGCCTTTTAATTACATTTATATTTAGTTCAAGGCACTTTGACATTAGTTATACCCTAAATAGTGTTTGCTCAGTTTCTAGGTTTCATAAACCTCTGCTGTGGCTACAATGAGCTTCATCTTTCTCTGCAACAGGAGTAGCACAACATGCCTGTCTATTTTGCATAAGAAAAGCTGCTTTGACTTCATGCCTGTCAGTCCCTACAGGAGAAAACAGGCTTTAAAAGCAATGCTCTTGCAAAGGTACTCTGGAATCCAGGGGTGGTCCCTGCCTGCCTTGAGGCTAGATCCTGGTTTTTTTGTACTGAGATTTGTTGAAGCAAAGTGGGGAGGGCAGCTAAAAATATGGCTTAGTTCTCATATATTCAACCCTGGGTGAGCCTGAAATATCTAAAGAAGACAGACATCTGAAAGAGGATGCAAAAGCTGCTCACACATGCAAATCAATGCCAGGTATGTCTCATCCAAGATCAGATCGATAATTCCCAAACACTTAAGAGGAAGAAAAGACATAAAGAACCCCAAATGTGGATAAAGTGTTGTATTTTTCAAAAAGTATTAGATTTAATGCAATTCAGTCATCCTTAGATATCGTTTTGAAGTACTATTTTATGTAAAAAAAAAATGCTGTCTGAGGTCACACAGTCATTTTGTAGTTGCATCAATTGTGTGCCTAATTTGATGCCTTCTGGAAGCTAAGATGGAACAGAGACTAGACAGGGCAAGAGGATAAAGTAGGTATTTATTAAAAGGCCTCAATGAGCACACCTGGGCCACACAGGAGTCCAGCTGACTACACCCAAGATGCCCCAAAATGGTCACAAAATGGACACCCAATCGCAGGGCCCCACACTTTTATAAGTTCTTGTCCATTAGCATATTAGAGTCAATTGTCCAGCCACAGCTTCAGGTTATGAAGCTCCATCCTCCATTCACCATTGTTTTTGATCTTGGGCCTGAAATCAAACTGGAGAAGGAATTGTTTTGTCTATCAACTCTATGAAGACAACTTAGTAGCACTTAACATGAAACCTAAAACTACTCATTAAAACAGCACAGAATCTAAAAAATATAAAAGCTAAAACTTAAGGCATCGAGTTCAGGCAAGATCTGGATGCATGGCTTATTTATTTCTATGTATTTATACCAGTGCTATTCCGTACCATTCCTATACTACAATTTCTTTTTCATGCAGTCCCCTATATAGCTAGAAAATGTACATCCTTTCTCTTCAGAAAGATCTGGATGAGAACTTGACACCTGTACCTCTGGAAACTTCCAGTCACAGAGATTGTGATTCACTGTTCATATGATTTGCAATGACTTAGGTTTAATTTTAGCTAGTTCTAAAGAATGAACATTACTCTTCTGAAGCAAGTTGAAAGAATTTTAAGTGATAAGACCTCCTGAGTATCTAATTGGGCATAAAAGCCCTGGATGAGCAACATGTGAAATTAAACATCACCTTAAATGAAATACGTAACTTTAATCTTCTTGTACCGTAATATGATAGAGGAAAAACACATGGATTCTTTCTAGAGTGATGTGACTGAAGGCAGTAGCACAGTATGGTGCAGAGAAATAATCAGTTTCTCAGGATGGCAGTTAAAAAAGAAATATTTTGTTTTCTCAAAAACTAAACAAAGGTCTTCTTAATAGACCTTACTAGAGATACAGAAAAAATACGGGAGCTGCTAGTGTTATCCATCTCACAGGAATTGTAAGAGAAGTTTATGAGTGTTATATATATTCTGTGGAAACTCCCTAGAGCAAACAAAAATGAAGGGAAGCAAAATCCTCTCTGCTATGTCAGCACAACTAAAATTAAAACAGATGCCAAAGCATGTCGTTAAAGGAGACATTTTCCAAGACAGCAGTAGTTCAGTGCCCAAGTTACACCAAAAGTAGTCCTTTTAGAGGCTTTTGCAGCTGTTACAGTAACTTGTTCCCTCATCCAAAGGGGAAAAAAGGTCTTTAGGACAAGTACCCTAGTAGTTGCAGAGAAAAATAGGTGGAAATAAAGCAGTGATTCTAGGCCATAACTTCAAAAAAGCTGAAATTTTGTGTCATAAACTAATACCTAATTTACTTTGGGGAGGTAAAAGATAATTTCACTCCTTTAAGGAAAGGCTACTGAGACACTACTATCAAAAAATCACAGTATTGAATGCTCTATAAAATATGCTCCATCAGTAGTGAAACATTGTCACAGTACAGTCTCCTGGAGGTTGCAGGATGCAATAATATCTTGTAGGAAGAAGAGGATTTTGAAGAGTGAGGGCCCTACCTGGTGAGTTGTATATCTCTGCCCAGGGGATTACCTCACTGTATCTATAGACACTCAAGTCAGCCAGTCTGTCTGTCTATAAGTGAGCAGCATTGGAGTGCTTCCTTTATCCCTACTGAGAAGCAGTTCCAGTGGAATCACATCTTCCTTATTTACAGTCCTTACCCCTCAACTGCTTGTACATATGGGCTATGAGTTTATAGCTCCCTCAGTTATTTTCTTGCTGCCCAACTGACCTTTTTCTTGGGTTTGGTGAGTATATGCCTAAGCATAAATGACAGCAACCATTTAAGAATGAAGCTGGTGGCCTTTCTTTTGAAATCAAAGAGATCAGACAACTGAGAAAAAATTGTGGCATCAAGAAATGGTTATTTCTACAGTGAAAGTTTCCCTTATTGCTCTCACAATGGATCCATGGTGAATGATGTTAAAAAATTATATAACATATGTGTCTGAAATTGAACAGAATAAAGAAAGGATAGCAGTGAAGGGCTTATTTCTATTTTTAAATATTTGGTGGAAAGATTTTAAT
This sequence comes from Cinnycerthia olivascens, assembly GCA_035048155.1. NCBI lineage: Eukaryota > Metazoa > Chordata > Aves > Passeriformes > Certhiidae > Cinnycerthia > Cinnycerthia olivascens. Next base: position 24,489,485 of record JAWWMU010000121.1, read on the forward strand.
GGAACCTGTAATTTTTTAACGAAACTAGTAATGAAACCAGACATCTTTTTGACACAATTTGAAGATTCAGTGCTGTGTTGAAGAGGCAAGGTACAGTTTTTTTATTATACCTTCCATTTTACTGTGAAGAAAGAAAAATGTGGTATAGCCAATTGTGCTCTTTTGTGCACCCTGTCTCCTTCATTAGATACTTGCCTTTTTTCCAGAAATATTTGTGGATCTTGATAACAGTTTTTTTGTTTGTTTTTTTGGTGTTTTTTTTTTAGTTAAACCTGTTCAATGTCCTTTCTGTCTAATCTGCTGTGATGTGTCTTGTTTTGTAGCAGCAAGCACAGAGCATATTTCAGAGGCCTAGGTAGGTAGTGATGGGGCACGAAAAAATCTAGGAAAGGAGGTTATTGCTGATTGATATCTGGGGAAGAGAATATCAATGAGAGCTGCTTCCCCTACCTGTGTCTTCAGATCTGGAAATGGATGTGGCTACACTCTTTAGTCCTGTTTCCCAGAAAAGTGATCCGCCTTCAGTCATCCCATTAGTGCTAAATGAACTTTAAGTGCTGCCATTCTGGGAGTGTGAAGAACCCTCTACAGAGTCCTTTTCCAATACTGATGTACCTTTTTGAGTTTTCTTTCTCCTTGATTTATCCTAACGGTTTCAAATGGTGCTGTTGGAGGTGAACTACTCCAAGTAGTACTACTTCAAGCATAAAGACTCAGTCAAAGCCTTGGGGTTTAAGGATGTTCTAAACCTATGATTTTGCAAATGCTGGAGGACCAATTACACCATTCTCTTTAAAGGTGTGCCTGTCAAAGAACATATACAAATTATTAAAGCTGTTTTTCATGAAGTTTTAGGTTTTATCTTCTCTTTAACACAATAAGAATAGCACTTCAGTTGACAGAATGTATTTTATCATCCAATTTCCTTTTTTTTTAACACGATGTTCTATACCTGATCTATCTGTGAAGGAGGTATCCCTTAATTTAAAAAATGAATATTGGATTCTTGAACGGTGAATGCTCAGCCATGGCTATAGTTCTATGCGATCAGACATGCAAAAGTCTTCAGCCTGAGTTCTTGTTCTTTGTGAAGGTTATGAGTACCCTCCTTTCACTATCTATTGCAGACTAGACCTAAACTTACAGAGGCATGATAATGACTAGCTAGAGGTCCATGAGCATGCACTTCACCTGTGTACTAAAACTGAGCACAACCTCTTAATGTCACTAGTATCAGGCAGTGAGTGATGAGGGTGTGGGTGCTTGGGGATGTCAGGGCTGGCCCCTGTCAGAAGTAGGTTGCTGCCACGTGTCCCAGTGATGGCCTCAAGCTCACCTTTCCATCAGAGCCATGTATGACAGCACACTGACAACCTGAAATGCATTTAGAAAGACAGGTCGTGCTCTGCTTGCAACATTCTTCAGAAAGGGAAAATATGCACCATTCTCTTGTAAGACAAGACAGGAAAAAACCTCAGTGAAGACATATTTCAGCTGATTACAAAGTTCCAATAATATATGGAGCATAAAGAAAATTAGTAGTCTTAGGAACACTATTCTCATTCTCAGCAATTGTTCCCTTTATTATTCTTGTTAATCTGAAAACAAACAGTCAGAGTTGATAAAAGACATGTAATTTTTCTGTAAGAATGAAGATTAATGTATGGCAAAAGATATGAAAATGTCTGTGAATCAATACAGAAAAGTCTAATAATTTCCTTAGGAAACAAATGGAAGAGGGAATTTTTTAAAATTTAATGTTGGAAGGCATAGCTGAGGGAGAGAAGGAGGGAGGCAGGGTGGAGTGTTTTCATGGTGCCAGATCTGAAAGCTCATTGTATATTTGAGATTGGGAGAGGGAGAGGAAAGTTTCATAATACATTATGAAGCTAATGGGGCATTAATTAGGAACAAACTGAGTTGCTTTTGTTAACCACAGCAAGCCCTATAGTTTTTTAACTCTAAAGTACTAAGAATTGTTGGCTGGTATCTGGAATAGTACTTTCTACCTGAACAGATATGAAAACATCACTTTTCCTAAGTCCAATTTGTGGTACTGACCAAGCAAAGCTGAACGCCCAAACAGTCTTAATGGAACCTGTATGTCTATATGGTATTCTGCTGCTTTTCCTGGTCAATGGGTAAATAAGCTTCAAGGTAAGATTTAATCCATATGTAAATTAGGTATTAATATATAATCTGTAGCAAAGAACAGCAAAAAAGTAAAGACAGGGGACTTTTGCAGAGAAACAATACAAAAACAAGACAATTTTTTGTACAACAATTAGTCGGAGAAGGTTAGATGGAGAAGGTAGATTTTATCGGTTTAAAGGACTATTCTGAGTTAGCAGTGGTTATTTTTTCAGCACTTATTGTTCTTGCTTAACAGGAGGGTGCCATTTCTTTCCTTTGGGACGCATACTGTAGACCTGTAGGTAATGTATGTTTCTCTTCTTAATGTTGTCTGTTAACATCCTGGATGATAAGCCCAGGATACACCCTCACCATAACTACAGAAAGCAGTGAACGTGCCATGGTGCCCAGCAGAGATTTAGGAACAGCTCTGCCCTTGGCTGTATTCCAGTGTGGTCCTGGCCAAGCCACACTGTTGCCCAAAGGGCGGCTCAGCGGCACCAGATGTCAGCCAGAACTGGAGTTCCTGTGTATGGCACCAGTTATGTGAGGGTGGCTTCTCAATTCAGTTGTAAAAGAAACACTTTCTGTCTTCAGTCCTGCTGCTACTGAGTGATTTTAAAAGTACTCAGAAAACTTTGATTGTTTGCTTTTGGACATGAGAATGATAATGGACAGTTGAGTAACACAGTATTTTCTAAATATTCTAAAGTTTGGGGGAGGAATGTAATGCCCATCATGGAATAACACGTGAAAAAAGAGAAGTGGGCTGGCAGAATGACAAGTGAACAACATTCATCACTAACCACCGGGTAAAGGTGGACAATTAGGATCACAGCAGATAGCACACAGCTCCATCCTGTACTGCAAGGGGCCAGTGAGAGCCATCATAAACAGTTGGTGTCTTCTACAACTGAGTTATTCTGGAGTTTATTTCCCTCTATGTTACCTGGCCTATAGCTCTCTGTCATACCAAGATTTTGGTATGAAGCACAGGTCTAGTATGGCTTCCTAGAGGCACAACAGCAGTGGGAGAATAAGCTGGTGACATAAGTGTGTTAAAAAATTCCATGGGTTATAAAGGTCCGCATATCTGATATGCAGAATGACTTGGATTAATCATTCTCTTAATTCTGCAGTTATTCCATTTGCTGCATTGGCCAGCTGCTACAAAACTGCATAGACTACTGAAATCTTCCATTTGAGAAAAAGAAATAAATGGAGGGGGGATGATTTGTAACACCATGCTGACAAAGAAATCCTTACAAAAGGGAAGGAATTATGAGGATCTATCGGGATGCTTTTCCATAAGTCTGCAAACAGACTGTCACAGTAATTTGCTTTATCATCCATTAGTTAAATAGTCCTTATCCTTCCCTACTGTTTTCTGTGTTACATTCAGAGAAAACCACATCCTTTTCTTGAAGCCATTTTTTTTTGTAATTGTGACAAGCAGAGCTTATTAGTTCTGTGGCAAAAAGTTAGTTCTTCATCACTAGGCTTAGAAAGCATTAGTACAAGTTATAAAAGTGAAAGGGAGAATTGTAAACATGAAAATGCATGGACAAATACTGGAAGAAAGCTATGGCTTCTGAAGAGATTTGATAACAGTTTTTCAGACTTTTTGGAAGGAACAGCCCTCATCTGAAGGGCTCCATTTGACAGATTGTATTTTTCAAAGAGCAATGTGGTTTCCCTTTACAGGTTCTGGCATAGTTCTATCCAAGACTTTTTGATTTCCTACAGGGAGGCAGGTGGGTTCAGTCTTGCATATGCACCCAATTAAATCTGAAATCATCTCCATGGAATGGGTACTGTGCTCTCAGTTTGTACTGTGACCCCTTGCAGGCTGCACAAGTTGATGGGAGTGGAGCTGAGGAGGCTTGGTGGAACAGAGTCAGGGTGCAGATGCAATGCCTCAGAGGCCCATGGCTGTGTGCACTCCGGAGTGCTAATGCAGGCAGGTATGAGGAGAGAGGGCTTTTCTGTCTTCAGAATGTTAGAAGACTGACTGCATACAGCTCATAAGAAAGAAATGTGCAATTTTGCAACAACACTGACAACTATATTATTGAGGGAGGAAAAATACTAGTAATGATGCCAGATACCTTTTGAGGGGAAAAAAACCTGACCCTGAATGCTTTAATTGTAGTGTAGGTAGTGTAGGGAACATGGCATCTTGCAGGCCAGGCCTAAAGTATCTGAATCAGCATGGCCCTTCAGGATGTCAGTTAAGAATGTGACAAACTTTGAAAAGTTTTTCATTCTGCCCAAACATCAGTTGATGGACAGTTCCACTAGGTCTGAGTACACACTTAAAACCTGATTCAGCAAAGCACTTCAGTGACTTATTGTTCAATGATTTTCCTCCTTGACCCAAGTTACTCTACTCTTATCAATTTAAGAATAATGCAGCTGGGACAAGTCAGTCTTCTACTCCTGCAAAGCTCTGTAAGTACCTTCTTCACCTTAAGGTACCTTGATTAAATAGATTCATTTGTTAAATTGCTGGCTGCCATTGACTGGTCAGTCAACTAGAAAGATTCTTGACAGGTTCACTTGTGTTCTGAGGCAGATGGATGCAGAAAAAAGAATCAAAGAGCAAGAACTATAATACATCTGATAACAGAGCAAAAACTCGAAAAAGGGGAGAAAATAACTTGTAATGCCTTAAATGTGAGGCTCCTTTGGAAAGGTTCTTGTAAATGGAAACACCTCTGCACCTATTCACTGCATAAGTGCTTACTTTGTAAAGGGAAGAGTGTAGGATGCTGGTGAAATACATTTTTATTATGTCACCCATGTTTCAGCCCTCATTTAGCTGAGTGTTTGTAGAATTGTGGTAGTTTTAGTAGTTTTAGAAGTTCTATAAGTTTTGTAATCTGTACTTTTAAGAAGCATTTTTCACAGATCATCTTTACCTGCCAGATGTTGTAGTCATCTGGGTACCTATGTCATCCTGCAGAATCGGGGACCCTGAAATGTTACATTAAAAAAAAAAAACCACCAAAAACTGTATAGTATTAATGCTGTTTGCTTTTTATTTTTTATGTATCTTTGCTTAAAAATTATTCAGTCGGGGAACCTCAAGAAAAAGATTTGGAAAGCTAACTCTGGATCTAAATTGTCATGTATGGGTTCACCCATTTTAAGATTTTTTCTTGTGAGTATACTTCAGCACAAAAATGCTCTGGCAGTTATTGTTCTCTGGAGGTGTTCCATTAAAATTTTTATGCTCCATGGTCTAATGCAGTGACTTCAATAAGCAAGCAGAACAAGGAGGTCTTCATATAGTCAGCAATAAAACACAAGAAAAGTATTAAGAAACATATTTATTCTGGTTCTTTTTATTGTATTCAAAT
>JAWWMU010000121.1:24621917-24632830 GCA_035048155.1 Cinnycerthia olivascens
AGAAATACATGGCTACAGGAAACTATAATGAAGAGACAATAGTGCAATATAAATTACTATCTTTAACTGTGGCATTTTGAAGACTTGTTTTTATTAGGCTGCATATATGAGCAATCTCTTTGTTCTACTGTGAAAAAAATGGGGATTTTGTATATAAAACGCTTATGCTTACAATCACTAGCACATTGCTACCCAAGCTGGTCTTTATTTATGATACTTCCTGACCTTATGCTGGCTACAGCTATCATGACTGGGACCTGTGTGAATTTCTGTGCCAGTTAATTATAAATCTAAGGTATTATGAAGCATTAAAACCCTGATGTTTTTTATGCAACTCCTTCATGTCTGGGTCCACTTTTTCTAAACTCTCAAAGACGAATAAGTCAAGTCAAATCTTCCTAGTTTTATTACCTTTTCAGAGAAGAAACGCTCTGCTGTTCAGAGGACAACATTTGGAACTTCAAGTACTGGGCTATGTAGGCAATATTTATTAGGGACAAAATGAGATTGAGAGAGAAAGAGAGAAATCTATAATTGCAGGAAGGCTACAAAGTGAAAATCTAGCAACCCTATCTGGACTGAAGAGCAGTGGACTTATTATCTATACAAGCATGAAATTATGAATCTCCCAGAGAGTCTGACCCTAACACTAACTGAATTCATGGCACCTGTTTGATGACATCATATTTTGTCAGATTTCAGGTAGCTCAGTTATTCTAAGGAGACACTCAGGGTTTTTTTATACCCTTTTCTGCCACACTTGATTAGTCCTATTGAATGAAAGAAATAAATCCAGTGTTCTGCAATGCTAGGCTATTACCATTGCATAGGAACAATAATCATCCATCATAGAAAATCCATATAAAGCTGGTATTAGGTGTTCTAAAACAATTTGGCAATAAGATTCAGCAAGGCTGTGTCTTATAATAATCCATTTGCTCTCAGCAGTCTCCTGTTCCTACAAAGACAGTGAATCACAGAGAGGGAATACAGAAGATACTAAAGCTCTCTTGGTCCAGAGAGCAGTGGAATACTGCTTCTGAGCAGAGAAGAGGTGAAAGGCAACAGTTAACCTTAGAAAGAAGGAAGAATGGAGAAGTGCTGTGAAGTAATGGAACACTTTAGCAACACTGCTATATTAATTTTTTTCATTAATGAAATAATTTCGCCGTCATAGTTTCATAAAGAAAAGTGAGGTAGAGTGTAAGAAGATAATCACAGAAATGAAATTGGAGTTGAACTAGTGGCATGTACTCATATATCAGTGTTCACCATTTTAATTGAAAACAAAACAAAACAAAACAACCATTGCACCAAAGTTTTGAGCATGAACCCCTCCATTAAAATTCTTGTTGTTCCATTGGCATTCATGTTTTATACTCCTCGGACTACACACTCTTCTTTCATAAAATTAAAACAAATGGTGTGTGAAACAGGTTTCTCTTATCTTCACTTCACAGGTGTTAGAATGGACAGCAAGGCAAAAAAACCCAGTTCTTTCAAGATCCTGAAGGAGGCCTGCCCTTGAGCCAAGGAATCTATATTTTTGAAATTTCAGTACAGTATGGTAATAACCAAGAACTCATTTTTATCATTACTCGAGTGGTGTTCTGCTCTTACCATTATTACTTCTCTGGTTTTCTACGTAACGACCTTTTTATTTTAAAAATGGCATCTGGAAACCAATAACTCATCTTTTGCTTTGATCCATTTGGAAAAAAAAAACCAACAAAAGGAAGAGATTAGTGAACTGTAGAGAGATTTGTATAACTAGGCCAAAAGAACTTTATGTGAACTGGCAGGACTTCTCCATAACATGGGCTTTGAACTTCTGAATTTTACTGCAAAAATTTAGGAGTTCAAATTTGATTCCATAAATATTTTAAACTGGACACAAACTCAATTAGTTGTAGGTTTCCTAAGTCCCTAGATGAACCAACTGGGAAAACACAAAGTACTTTCCCATTTATTTATTTATTTGTTTATTTATTTATTAACTTGGATAATCCTTGAAAAGCTTTTAAGCCACTTTACAGTCAGTGTTGAAACTTAGAATGTTCATTCACGATAAGACTGCTGTACAAATGGAAATGGGACTTCTGACTACTCTGTGACAGAGACCACCACTCCATTTACCACTGATTGCAGAGTATTGTCATTTGCTGTTGGCCAGTGTTGATGACAGAAATGTTTCATAGTCTATTGTTTAGACTATCAACAGTGTGCTCAAACATTACAATAGGATACAGCTAGAAAGACGTCAGCACTTCATTTACCGTTACATGTATTCACCAGTACTTCTAATATTTACAGAGTGCTATTCACACTATTGGCCAAATTGGTGGAAATTTTTTCATATTTTTATGTTAACAGACCTTTGTGTGTTCTGAACTTTAGGACTTTTTTTCAAATACCTTAGAATTATATGTCTGTGGACTACAGTTGCAAAATACATGGTTCTTTAAAGCGTACCATAACATATGTTGTTTGTAATATTGCCAGTAAATTCTTAGTTCCTCAGTGGACAAGCAAGCAGCACCCAATACGTATCTTGGGGAAAGCAAAGGAGTCTATACTAATTTTCCATCCAACAAAGCAGCAGGACTGTGGCTAGAGAGAATTTAGATTTGATCGGATTTTGACCTTTATTTTAATGGAACTCTTACTTCCTTGAAGGTTCATAATGCTGCTTTCTCAGTTGTGTTGTGGTTTTTGTATTGACAAGGCTGACTGATTCTTTAAAAGTTAGATAAATTTCTACAAATCTTTAATTGGATAGTTTATGCCTCCAAGTATGATATTTAATTATTTTGTATAGAAAATGGAAAGTGGTGTTCTATAGCTGTAGGCAAGAAATACTAGAGATAGAAGATATTTCCTAGAGAAAAAACACGCATTTTTTTCAGAATCACAGAATGGATAAGATCGGAAGAGTCCACTGGAGCTCACCTAGTCCAACCTTCCGGCTCAAACAGGATCCCCTAGAGCACATTACTTGGGGGTGTGTCTAGACACTTTATGAATGTCTCCAAAGAAGGAGACTCCACAAGCTCTCTAGGCAATCTGATCTAGTGCATGGTCACCTGCACAGTAAAAACATGTTTCTTGTATTTGGAAAGGACTTCCTGTGCATCGGTTTCTGCCTCATGTCCTATTGCTTGGCACCATCAAGCAGATCCTGGATCCATCCTCTTGATGCCCTTCCTTCAGGCACTTGTATACCTGGATAATGCCTCATCCCAAACTTCTCTTCTCCAGGTAGAACAGATCCAGATCCCTCAGCCTTTCTACATGAGATAGATGCTTCAATCCCCTTATCACCTTTGTTGACCTCTGCTGGATGCACTCCAGGATCTCCTGGTCTCTCTTGTATTAAGAAGCTCAGAGCTGAGCACAGCATTCTGTTCCATTTATTGCTTCAAGCATTTTTACTAATTCGGCTGTCTGATAAGACTTACTAATGCAGCTATTAATAGTAAGGATTTCTCTTTTTCTTTTAGACACGAGTTGATACAATAAACAGTCTTATGAATCTTCCTTAATAACAAACAAACAAACAAACAAACAAACAAATGAAAAAGAAACCCCAAAAATACATCAAACTATCACATTACCACACTTTAATAGCAAGATTTCAGGCAGCTGTTCCAGTAAGACTCATATCCTACTTAGAGCAAAATTATTTGAGAATAGTAAGGTTATGGTATTCTGGAAATATGCTTCCTTATGTCCTACTTTTGCCATCAACTTGTAAGGAAAAATAAAGCCCAGCAGTATTTTGTAACCAAATAAATACAAACCTATATATCCATATGATGCTTCTTAGCAGAGAATAGTGCTTGATTAAGTAGTATAGCTTCATTTTAACAAGAGGCTAATATCAATTAAAACTCTAATCCACTAAATAGTGTTATTAGTTTATTTCTGAATTTGGTTATTTCTGCACTTAAATTACTTCCTTTTGAGTTAGCCTGAAACATATAGAAAATTTTTCAGCTAACTTTGACATCTGTCCTACTTTATACATTTGGAAAAAAGCCATTTCCATTCTTAAGTTTGAAAGCAAGATACATGCAATTATATGTAGTCAGATGTATGCATATATATACACTACCTGCAGAGTGTACAAATGCAACTGGTCTACAGCAAGGTAACCATGCACCTGTCATTCTCTGCATCTCTTCTCTAAAAGCTAGGTGCCTCCAGGTTTTGGTTTAGAGCTGGAGGTGTCACAAGCAAGATGTTAAAATGTTCAGAAAGACAGGAGATAGGACAAACTGATAGATAACACCAGCTAATTTAAAAAAAAAATATTCTCAAGAAATCTCTCAAGTTATTTCTTAAGTAATTGCCCAATTTTGGCTTTTTGATGCTATCTGAAAGATTGAGGTGTTTATCTGGAAATTGCCTAGCAGCTACAAAAGGCAAAGGACACATCCAAGGAAGACATGCGTGTGCTTTTATAAAAAGGCATAGGTAAGATTACATGATGTCATACTGCTTGTAACTTTTTAATCATATAAATGGATTTATAAAGTATCTTTTGTATTGTGAAAGGCACTTCTTTCCATTTCTATTATAATGCATACCAACTAATCTCATTTAACAAACACTACTTTCATAGGGTTTGCATACATGTTGTACTTGCATGTATTTTAGCTTCTTTTTGTTCACTCTTCCTCTAAAAGAAAAGCATGGTGTATGTGATAGATTAGTATGAGATGAAAGAGTAATATTTCCTTAAAATATGCAAATCTTGTACTTGTGGTATTAAAAAATCACCTCTATGTTATTTTTTTTTGCAGTTATGTGTTTCAAAATTCAACCTTGATTTTCACTACAATGAAAATATTTCTACTAGATAACTGCAGAACCAAGAAGACAAATGTTATTTAGAGTGTATGAGGATATATTTTACAATAAGGATGAATGGGTAATAACTAAGATATACAATGACAAGATGTGGAAAAAAGCATAGGTTTTACTACACGTGAATTAGTCAAAAGTACTTTATTACTTCTTTTATTTCACTTATTTCTTAGTTTCTCAATTTCACTAGCCATTTTACAGCTCTTCTTTATATTGCATGATAATAAAGTATTACTTGTTAAAAATAATTGTGGAAATTCAGAAGCCTAAGTCTATATTCAGAAGCCTCAGTCTATCTCCTGTAACCAAGCAGAGCTATGACATCTTACTGCTGTAAAATAAATAAAAATTTGGACAATGTTGGAAATGAATGTTTGACATTGCTGTAATGTTGGTCTGCATTATTACTCAGAAGGTACCAGACTGAACAAACCATCAGCATTTACCTGCAGATAGAGAAATAAGATTTTCCCAAAAGCTATAATTTTTATTCTCGATCTCCTTCTCTGATAAAATATGCATATAACTGCATTTTCACCTCTAGGAAAAATCATCACCCATAGTGCTTGGTTACCTGAACAGAGGACCTAGTCACACAGAAGGTACGGTCTGAGATGTACACAAATATCTTTGCTGAGGAATGAATGGATGGCTCTCTCTCCACTGATCTCAATCTCTGCTAAACAAGACAAACACAAAAGTTGAGGCCAGGAAAAAGAACACATAAATTGCAGACTGTTAGTATTTTTAGAATGCAGGTATTGAATCCTCAAAAATGGTTTTTATATTTTTTAGCACTTTTCCTCTCACAGTCAGTACTGTGAGAGTAGATACAGTGATGGTGTCTTATAACACCACAATGTACTCTCTGCATTCACCACAACTGCAGGAAAGAACATCTTTCATCCTTTCCATCTCTCCTTCTCCTAAGATGTATCAGTAATTAGGTGATGATTAGTACTTTGAATATGGTTGTGAAAATGGTTTTAATTAAAGAAATATCATTGTCCATCATCCTAGTAAGTTAAGGTTAGCTAATTACATGGCTCCATAGCACAGAGTTAAAAAATAAGAAAACCAGGAAAAAAGGATGTGCGTCTGTATGTTTGGGGGCAAGTATGTATCTGAACAGAAAAATTTTTCAAATACATATGATTTTGTCTCATTCTGATAAGATTTCAGAGCTTGCCTGGGCAACTCTGAGACTATCATATCCAATTCTTTGCTTCACAGTCTCCCATGACATTTGTAGAGTGAGCAGGTTGTCACACACTGTTCTATCTTCTCTACTGAGCAAATATTTGCTGTGTAGCACAGGTACAGGGTATGGAAAATCTTGTTATTTCAGTTTTGTCCTAAGGGAAGTTCAATGGCTGGCTTCCAAACACACTTAATAATGAATAAAATCAGATACCAATTGGCAAAGTTGTACAGGGCAGTGATACACACACGCACATGTAAGTACTAGTGTGTTTAATGGAAACATTCAGCTAACTCATCAGAATAACATAACAAGAAAAGTCATGGTTTGCTATCTGGTAAGAAAATTAGTATTAATGTATAATCTAAAGAGACATTGTGAAACACACCAGAGAATATAAGAGGAAGGAAGTTTAGGCTTAGTTTTATAATCAAGAGTGTCAGAGAGAAAAAAGACTCATAAAAGTCCCAAAAAGATATGATAGAAAAAGTATGCTGAAGAATCAGTGCTGGTTTTTCTTTCATTTTCTTTTGAAGTTGTCTTAGCTTCAAAGACCTTGGTGACCAGTAAAAACTAACTTTTAAAAATCTCATTTTTAAGTAAGAAAAGACACAACTTGTAATTTCTAATGACATACAACTATGGAGTTGCAGATTTAGAGATTATTGCCCATGGATCTATCTCTTAAGGAAGAGGGAGAATACATAAATTTTTTCTTTGTTTTTATGCTTTTCTACCTTCTGATTATTTCAATATAGCTATGAAATGTGGGCAAAAAAAAAACACCCAAAAAGCCCCAACAGCTCAAAGAGATAAACCTGGCTGAAATAATGATCAAGAAGTCCAGGGGCAATTTACTGCTCATTAGGAAAGATCTTCATAAAGATCAAATAATAACACTGGAAATCCAAAGGACAGCATGGTGTATCAGCGCTGAACTTTGAGCTAAAGAGTTGATTTTACTGTACTAATAAAGCTCCACCACATGACATCGAATCTCATAAAAAATAATCCACCCTCTCACTTTGTAGTCTGCAAAATCTCTTTGAGGAGCCATATGCTGGTGCTGCTATTTCAGCAGATGTGTGAAAGCAGCTCTGGGTCAGAGGCTTAGCCTCTATGTACCAGCCTCCACTTCCATCTCGTCTCCTGCTACAGAATGGAGCTCGTAACCTGGCCTCTCTTCATTACTAAGCAACTATTATTCAACCTTCTCCTAAAGGCAAAATTGTATGCTCATTGGGATTATTACTGTTATTTTTATAGTAATATATTTATAAATCCTATTATCCCACTTCCTTTGTTATTTGCCATCCATGTTCTCTTTTTCTATTAATTGATGCTGAGACAAGATTACTGGTACAACTGAGTCAAATTCACTATATATCAACTAAAATTGATGGTTGTTAGGTCAGTTAGATTTGGGTTGACTACAAACAGGATTTACTTTTGACTAATGCAATTCTGGAATGAAGCTAAGTGTGAAGATGTATCCCCATTAATGAGGCTGGGCAGTGAAAACAGTTATGGTGCTAACAGATACTGCTGGTTATGTAGCGTGCTAAGGACAATGCAGACCATATCCACCTCTTTTCAGCCATGCTCTGCAGCTGTTTGCTAAACACTGTCACACACATCAAAACCAGTGAGTACTGGTGGCCAAATAAAGGGTTATTTTATGTAATTGAGCTGAATATGGTTGAAAGGAGCAGAGGCCACTGAAAGTGGCGCTTAAAGAAGAGCTCTGCAATTATATTGTAACTGCAGCTCTACTGACTAGATACCAAAACTTCTTTCCTAATTTATGTCTGTATTTGTCTATCCCCTTCACTGTTTTCCTTCTTTTTCAGTCCTTATATAGGTTTTCTTCAAGGTTCTCCAGGGGAGACTTTATCATGGCTACAGTGGAAGTCCATCTTCATACGGGCCTCTCCTGAGTCACAGGATCTGGTGAACAAGGCAAATTTTTAAGTCTTTGAAAAGGGGGCAGAATCTCATAAACCTTGACTCTTCATCCCTCTCCTGACTGAGATGGTGGGAGGTCATCTCCTACTTAATGCTGAAAGTTCGCCTTCTGAATAAAAGAAGAATCAAACGGTCTCCAGAATCCAGTGTTGTTAACCAAACATGTAGGCATTTAGACTCACTATTGCTCTTTTATGCTTCTTGGAAAACCAACCATATTCTTAAGCTGCAGTTCCTCATATTATCCTTATCTCCAAGGCACTGTGGCTTACATACTAGAAATAATGAATACATTTTACCCACTTTAAAATTTCAAGAATATGGTCTCATCCACATCAAACATCTCCAAGCACTAATGTTTTGGTTAATTGAAACTCTCTGACATGTAGTCCCTTAGGTCTCATGTGCTAAAAATTCATAAAAATTCAGCATGCAGTGAATGCATTATTCCTTAAAAACACCAGGACAAAAACAAAGACACTCTTGCTCCGAACTTGCTGTCATGTTCCATCTAATAATACTTTTAGCATTCATGCCTTTCTGATGCTAGGTTGCTTCTGAATTAATATATTTCAAACTCTAAGGTTCCATTACTACATGCAAGAGTATAGCTTGTATAACTTGCTTTACAAATCCTTAAAGGTAAATTGATTCCTCATCTAGTATCTACATAGACCCAAAATACTTATAGACACATACTTGTGGAAGTATATTTCATATTCAAAGTTGTATAAAAGCCAAATCTAACCTGGAACATTTTGAAGGAGAAATATATATGCATATTTACACTCAAACCCTCATTCATTTAAAGAAGAAATCAAGATTGCAAAGAAAAACATTGAAAAGCTGTGAAAAACCAGACTCAAGGTTGCCAGATTACCTCCTCCATTTTACGTGTCATGATGGCCTTTAAATACATTATATTTTTCCAGAAAACATACTGACAACTCAGAAAACAAGAAGAAAATTCTTTCTTTAAGATCACCTAATCTACATTTTACTTGAATTTTAACTTTTAACTGCATCATATTCTTGGCTCTGCTATAACCAAATATTGCTTCTATTATAATCCCTGCAAATGTTAGAACTGACTTATTAATTTTATTTTTATTTTGATATTAATTTTGCTTTGCGTTTTTTCCACAGTTCTCACATAACTTATTTAAAACATCAAGACATTTTTATTTCACCTTTAGTATACCCTTGAAGGTTTCTTCTTGCTACAGAAATACTATGGAAGGATAGAGCATAAATAATTATATGTCTCTTGCCATGGTCAAGTGCTGTGAATTAAGTAAAAATTTGTGTCTGGAAACTGTATCAGTTGTTACAAATTACTGTTTCTAATAGACCTGGGAGGGGTTTGGAGAAGGGTGAGGGGAGTATTGTAGTGAAGGTATGAAAGAATTCAGAGGCTTAAGGTCAGAGTAAATGATAAATATTTGTTACATAACTACATAATTTAAAGCAGACCTGTTTTCCAGTTCTATGCCAGGTATGAGACTAATTTGGGAGCAGATGCCAAATCAAGGCTCAAGCATTCTTGTAAAATCTATCTGAGGGTCTTAATTAATGTATCTCAAGATTAACTGGTATCAAATTCAGCCTGTTAACCCGATTAATTTATAATTTCCAATAACTTTAAGATATCAGAACTGTCCATTGCAATAACTTTTTTTAAACCAGAAAACAGTTTCTAGGAAGTTCATCCTCTGCATCTTCTCACATCAAGTCTGCACTATCTATTTTTCTCTCCCTTTCTGTGACTTACCTGGTGTTACGTCTTCTCTGAGATAGTTCGCAAAAAAAAAGGAAATGTCTGCTTGCTTTTCTCAGGTGCACTTGGTTATTGGATTCTGGCTCTTACTGTAGATTGTAATCTTTCTATAGCACTTTCTTCTCTTGAGTGGTAATAATTGATTCTGAAGAGACTAGAGAGTAATTCATGTTGGGTTTTTGCTTATGTTTTTTTAATCTCCAAAGCAGTATTTAGCTGTAAGACTTCAGCAGTACGACAGTCCTTCCAGAGGATTTAAACTAAAATCAGAGCATGAGATCAGAAGACACAAGTAGCCATGAAAATGGAATTTTTGTCTCTTCAGGCTCAGTTCTCCATCTGCCTGGTGGGTGGATCAGGAGTACAGTGACACCAGGGGTAAAATGGGATCCCACCAAGGCTGCTTCACAGAGAATGGATTTCTTAAACCACAACAAAATGACGCTAAATAAAGAGACCCTATGACACACTCTGAATTTTTTACAGGTCCTTGCATACTTCTACTGTGTCTATGGACATTTTAATTGTAAAAGTGAAACAATCTTAAAAAGAAGTGAGTTTTTTGTTTTGTTGTTTTTTTTTAAGTGGGAGGAAAGAGAAAAAATTAAATCATTAATTTTTAAAAGCTGTAAAAGAACAGAACACTGAATGATAACAAGTGCACTTTGCAAGTGCAGGGTAGAATTACATGAGCAGTGCTTTGCCTTTTGAGACTATGAACAGGGCTAATAAAGAGCAAAGTCATTTGTCAGGAAACAGCAGCAGATCAATTGTATGAGATCACTCAAACAGCTGCCCCCTTACTATGTGTAGGACCAGGCAGCTGGTAGTTCTCTAGTTAAACCCTGCCTGCTGGCAAGATTTGTAAGGCTCATTTCCCCAAGCCTAGGAAAAGGTTTCCCCAAACACACCAGTGATGCTGTTTCTGCTTTCCTCCTCATGAGAGTCCTGTCACAAAGCAGCCACAGTTTGAATTATGCTGTGGGAGAGGGCACAGCTCTCACAACTTCTTGGTTTTCATAAAAAGGTGACCGTGGCTGTCATTCCTCACATTCCCTCCCTCTAAGGATGCAAACTATCAGAACAATGCACATCAAACTC
>JAWWMU010000121.1:24697152-24707302 GCA_035048155.1 Cinnycerthia olivascens
GCTGTTGAATAAATACATGTGAACCACATTGAGAACAGATATTCTGCTATCTGAAAAGTCATACCAAATAAAGGAGAATAAGTTGGTGAAAATTTAAACACTTGAAGCCATAAATACTCCGAGACTGAATTTGTGAAGTTAGCCTTAATGTTTTTTATTGCATATCAGCTGAATGCAGTACATCAGAAGCCCAGAGGTTCAGTGAAACAGATAAGCTTAGAGGCTATTTTAATAATGTTTTTTTCCCTGTTTCTTATTTCAGTTGTATGACAGAGCACTAAATGACATTGAACTCTTTTCAAGCATGTGGCATTCAACACTTCACTAAGCTTTACAGCAGCTAGTTCTTTAACTCCTTTAAAGCACCATTCATGACTTATGTGTTGCTGAATGAAAAACACTCTATGGGGTAAAAATATAATTTCTACTCTTACTTCACCTTGTATAGATGTGATTCTGCATGACAGCAGAAATGCTCAGTGAGCATCCCATAGCAAAATGATGGCTTATTTTGAAAATTCAGTTATTCATGGAATAACTTCTGAAAATGGGGAATATGACAACAGGAAGATTTCTTTTTCACTTCCCAGTGATTCATATATAAGGAATCTCAATTTACTGGTGTAGCTGCACTTGTCTAGCTTATAAGAGACAATTGACTGTGACTACATTATAGAATACATTATACAATCTAATGATCTTTTGGAAGATTGAGTATTCAGTCTATGTCAATATAAAGCTACATATAGACTCAAACATACACACACATGACAATATATGTAACTTTTGCTACAGTTGTCTTTTTAGTAAATTTGAACTAGGATTGTGTGTATTGAGACATAATGCTTCTCCTGTACTACAACCAGTCCTAACCTGGACCACAGTAGCTCAATCTTTTCTCAGAAGACAACTATCCAAAATGAGAGAGAAGAGCAACCCTCCTTTTCCTCAGTCTTATTACTGGATGTAAAACTATAGAGAATTGCCATCAAATTGTGCAAATGAGTATGGTACCATTCTACTGGAGCTATAAAGATCAAAAGAGGTCATGTTAAGCAAGCTACAGTCACTCATGCAAAGTAATATTATTAGGTTGCAGAAATACACAAACAACCTTTTCTAACAGCTTTAGTATGAAGGATGTCATGTTTTGAAGTCCAGAAAGTTCAATGGGCTTTTAATTATGTCCCCTGAGAAGAAATTCGTTTACTAATCACTATTATGTCTCTTTTCCCTTGAGTTTCCCTAAACAACTGTGCTTGTAAGATGCTGCAGCATACAGTCTACAGGCATAAAAGTAAAAATGTAACCAAGTGGCAAACCTGCAATACTTGTTTTGAAGTCTGACCTTTTGAATTCTCATAGTTACCACTTCACAAGAGTTATATTGAGATATATTTACAATACTGGATCCAATTATACATCATTATGTAACCTAGCAAAAAGCATGATAGGCTATTACCTAAGCAAGGACTCATTACTGTTTATTGTTTTAAACACAATAAATTCTAGTAAAGAAAAGATAGTTCAGAAAAGGCCATACAGCCTTTTGCAATGCAGAGTTCCCCGCTTATGCCCAGGCAATGCAGTCACTCATAGCCGTGCTGGCTGAAGTGTATCCAAAGACACAAGGACTAAACAGGAAGGCTTCCCTAGACACGCCTAAGGGATACTAGGACTTGTTAGCAAAAAAGATTGCCAACAGCAAGTAGTCACAGCCAGTTTGACTTCATGAGGGGAATGTGCAGCTTGTGAAACACAATTTTCTTCTATGACACTGTAGCCCAGCTAGACAAACAAGAGAAGTCAGTCAATGTAAACCTTTTTTTGCAGTTAAGCTTTTAATGCCATCTCTTACAGTAGCCTTCTGGAAAAATTAGCGTGCTGCACAATCACCAACCATATGTCCAACAGAGACAATTGATGGATTTTGCATCTGTGACAGGCAATCATAGTTGTGTGTCAACGAGACAATGGAACAAGACTGGTGAGAAGCCCTGTGTAAAGGGGCCTGAGGCTCCTGGTCAATGTCAAGTTGAACATGAGCCGGCAGTGCCCTGGCAGCCAGGAGGGCCCCGTGTCCTGGGGGGATCAGGCCCAGCATCACAGCCGGGCAAGGGAGGGGATTGTCCCGCTCTGCTCTGCTCTGGGGCTGCCTCACCTTGAGTGCTGAGGGCAGTTTGGGGTACCACAATAGAAGAAAGACATTAAGATCTTCCAAAAAGGAGTAACAAAGATGGTGAAGGGCCTTGAGATGGCCTTGAGAGGAAGCTACGTGAGGAGTGGCTGAGATCACTTGGTCTGTTCAGCCTGGAGGAGACTGATCTCATCATAGTCTTCAACACCCTCACAAGGAGAAACAGTGGGGTAGGTATTTTTCTCTTCTCTGTGATGACCAGTGCCAGCACACGAGGGAATGGCTTGAAGTTGTGCTGGAGTTTTGGGCTGGATTCTAGAAAAAGGTTCTTCACCTAGAGGCTGTTTGGTCACTGGAATACGCTCCCAGGGAAGTGGTTGCACCATGAGCAGACAGAGTTCAAAAAGCATTTGGACAATGCTCACACATGGTGTGGCACAGTGCTACTCTTGTAGTTGTCCTATGCAGGTCTAAGAGTTGGACTTGGTTTTATCCCTGTGGGTCCCTTCCAACTCAGGATATTTTATGCTTCTGTGATTTTACTTTTCTATGCAGCTCAGATGGATGTGATCATTAATCTCAAATTGTTCTGTGTTAAATGGATGCTCCCATGACAATTAAGGGATCAATACACTCTAATGACTGTGGTGGTGATGTATGATTCTGCTATCTCCTTCCAGACATGATATTTCCATCTCTTACTATGGACATCTTCCTGTACTTGATGATCCTGCTCTGAGTGGGATTTCCAAACTAATGACTCTCCAGAACCTCTTTTTATTCCCAGCAGAAAAAGCCTCCCACTTCCCCCCCGACTGGCCAGGACTAACAGCAACCCTTTAGTCTTTGCTGATACTACTCCAAATAGGAGTTCTGGGTTAAGAGCCTCATTTTGTAAACACAGAAGAATCAGTGTAAGCTTTAAATGTAAGTGTGGAGTCAGCACTCAGCAACAGCAGAGAGAAGTAGAGCCAAAAAAGAAAGAAAAGAAAGCAAGCAAGTTCAACCCAACATCAGGGTTCTGCTTGCTCATCCTTAAACCTAAAGGCAGGCCCAATCCTCATTTCACTGGTATGAGAAAGTGAAATGGTATCTCACACATGTGCTCTTTCCCACTCCTCTTTTCCTGACACTGTCATCCTTCATCTTTCTTTAAATTCTTTAAAATTTGATAATTTTTCAGATTTAACATTTGGATGTGTGCACTTTGTCACTTAATTCCTGTTGCTTGATTAATATAGACCTATTTGATGAAAAGGGGGGTTGCTGAATTAGCGAATGACAAAGATGTGGTCCTTCATTTATAATAAAAATCCTATTTTACCAACAACTGGCTTTAAGCAACCCCATAAGTAATTGTTTATGCTTGTACACATGTTCTTGTGTTTTATTTTCTGTCAAATTAGACTCTAAGTTTAAAATAAATTAGAAAATTATAATGTCTGTATGTGACTTGCTGTGATCTTGGTCTTCATCCTATGTGCTTACTGCTTTAATTCTAGAGATCAGTACCTAGATGCCCTGTGTATTGGTACCTTTTGATCTAATTTTCCCAAACTGGTTTCAGTTTTCACTTTTTCTGAGTGTACAGGTGGCTTTTAGTCACAGGAAAAAACCCTATATACTTTACATCCCACAGATAGACAGCAACATTACAAAACCCAGTAGGACTGGATCTAAAATGAGATGCCATGCTTAGCCCTCCTGTTTTAGATCATCTGAAAGCTAATGGACCGGTTTATGTCTGAGGTACTGCATCATTACACTGTATCAGTGATAATATTATAGGACTTTCAACAGATGAAGTAAACTACACTGTAAGTGGCAACACAGAGCTTCCTCTCCTTCTAGTGGATATATAACTGCTACTGTTTGGATAGGTTTCAAAACATTATCAGAGTGCAGGAAGAAAAGTTTTTAGGATTAGAACAGAAGGGGGATGGAACTGCCAGACCACTACTAAAATATGATATATTTGGAGGTTTTCTTGCATGATATGCTTCAGTTCAGAATTTTACAGCAACATTCTCTATAATATTTTATAGTTTTGTCATAAGTATAATATTTGAGTTCCTGATATTGTTGACAATATTTCTCCTTAAACATACATCTTCAATAGAAGCTATTATAATTTTGTTTTGCAGAAAGGGAGCATATTATATGACTTGTTTCAGGTGAGTAATTTGCAGTATTAGAAGTTCTGGTACAATCACTGTAGAGGCATTTCCTATTCAAATAAATGCCAAGAGTTTTTTTTAAATTGCTGACACGTCATGATATCTTTTAAGTCAGATAATTCATTTCTAGTCCATCTATGCCTTTTTACTCGATCAACCTAAGAGTTTCAACTTATACAGAGAGGGTGATCTACTTTTTTTTTTTTTTTTTTTTTTTTGGCATGTTGCTTTACTAAAAAGTTCAAACAAAATATGAGTTCCAGTTTGGAGCTATTAGATGGTCATTTTAATGGATTTTAAAGTGTATGCATTGTGCAATATTTTTTTCTTCAGATGCACTAATGTAAATGAAAGATAGTCTATTGATTAGATTAATAAGAAAGTAAAATTTGTATAAATTGTGAGTTACATGGCTGTAGGTTGAAAGAAACAGGTAAACTTGGAAAAACTTTATAAAGTTATCATGAAGTATTTGTGCTTATTAACATCTATGTATCTCTTCGAAAATGAAATAGAAAAAAATTATAAAAATTTATAATCTCCTTGTAAGGACTCTTCTGTGATCTCATTGTATGAAACTATCTGCCATATTGGCACAGACAATTCATGGCACATTAAAAACAATCACCACATGGCTAGGATGTAGATGCAAAACTGGAGCTCCGTGTTGCATCTCAAATATTCATCGAATAAAACATCTCAATCTATTGTTGAATTTTTAATAAACTTAAATTTTTTATTCAAGACACATTTATCTAAGGGTATTTTTTTGTTTTTTTTTTTTTTTTCCTTTTAGTGTAGCGCTAATTCAAAAATGAATTCTAGAGAATAGCCTGTTTTTCTTTTGAGTAATGAGTTCTTTTCTTCAGTCCTCAGCCTTCCATGTCTACCCATCAAAACACATTTGTTCAATCAGTCAATCAATCAGAAATAGAAAACAGTAGAAAAAAACCACTAGTAGAAATTTTATATAGACTAACTTTTTATAGGGTCTGTTTTTAGATTTTTTTTGGTCCAGATAATATCCATAAGCTTTTATTTAAAAGTTAGCAGAAAAGACCCAAACCACACCAGTTGAATTTGGTTAAATCATTCATATTACAGTGAATGATCACAGCTCAGTGAAACCTGAAAACCAGTTGTGGCTGTGACAGAACAAGTATTTTCACTCCAAAAGGGAGGCAATACCCATATTGAATGTAATTGTCGTATAATACATTTTGCAAAGTGGTCTCTCCAAAGCAGATTGAAAAGCTTTTAGTCTGGAGGAAGGAGACAGTCAGCTTTCACCAGAGAATAAATTGGGGAAATTAAGTTTTCAGGAAGAGAAACAAAAAGCCACTTGGGTGGAAGAGAAGACATATAAAATAAATTAATGCATTTATAAATAAAAAAAATGAAGCCATTATTGGAAACAGCAGAGCTGAATCAAGCCATGGCTATTTTCAGAAATTCTTTATGAGATCAGCATGGTTTAGGACTTTTCACTCTTTAAGGTAGACCACACAAAAATGCACACTAGAAGCTCAGTCAGCATCACAAGGAACTCAAGATGGGGTATCCTTCTCTGGACAGAGATATGAAGAGATCCTTCTTGGGGTCCTATGCACATGAAAAATTGTTTTCTACCTCAGTGTGCAGGGATTTAACAGAGTAAGCTCTTCATATGCAACAAAGAAAAACATGCTTTTTGAATTTTAGTGGTACCTTCACTACTCTTAAAACAAAACTCAAACAAACAAACAAACAAATAAATAAATAAATAAGGTCACAGTCATTTTATGCAGAGTGCATTGTTTGAAAATGACTTCTACAAACACTTTATGTTTAATATGAATTGGTAAATTCAAGAACCTCATGATTCTACTGAGCTCTGCAGACTATTTGGAACAATGATTTGGTGACCATTAAAATTATCTAGATCATCTGCACCCTTATTGATTGCTTTTACTTTTTTCTCTTGCATGAAGAAATATCTTTCTTCTACAGAAAAATAAAAAAGAATTTGGTTTGCCCTGAGCAGGTCAAACACTTACGTGTCACTCTTCCAAGCTGCAAAATTTTCAGGAAAAATGAAGGCAGTTTTCTCTGCTCTGTAAGAGCCTACAGGACATTAGTGAATTATCCAATAAAAAGTGATGTGCCTGTTAGAAAGTCAGGGGGCTTAACAAAACTCATTGGGGAAAGTTGTACAAGACAGATAATTTTTGGAGAAAATCATATACTCTCCTTAGAAGATGTTACTCATTTTCCTGTGATTTCTTAGATGTATATCATGTAGTCCTGAGAATTAGCTGCTCTTATCTCTGTGGTTTTTTTAATTAGAAAATCCACTCCTATGCAATGGCTAGCATTACCATGGGCAATCTATTTAGCTTCTCTTAGGCTTATTCCTTCCTTAGCTGTTGCTTCTCAGAGGCTCAGCAAAATTCCCTAGCATCATACACATAGGATGAGAAAAAAACTTCTTGGTTTTTTCCTCTTCCAGTGATCACTGATACAGGACAACTATGATGTAAAATAAATGTAGGAAGAGTTGGGCTCTTTAATATTTTTCTTTTTCTTTATTTTTTGCTGTATTTCAGTGTGCTTATATGTTCAAATGAATATGTAATACTACTTTCTTTTATTATAGATATCTTTGAGAGAAATTCCTCCAAAGGACTACAATATTTTAGTAAGCTTAGCTATAATCATAATAATAAAAAAAAAATTTGTAATGTAAAAAATACAACTATTCTAAAATTGCAAGCATTCTCCACAATTTTATGGTCTCTTATTTTCTTAGGCTTTAGAATGCTATTTTACTATTTTTCTAAAAGGAAAGGTGTTGATGAACAATACTATCCTAAAGTCAAGTTTAGTTGAATTGTGCTGTGTTTTGTTTATGTTTTTCTTTTCTAAGTGTGGAATGTGTCAAATTTGCACAAATGTTAAAAAGCTGAAGTTCTGTCAAATAAAATCCCACATATCCTTTAGGCAGACATACTTCCTCCTTATCATCCAAATGTAACACAGAATACACAAATGCTATCAAGCAATCCACTGATGTCTATTTTTATTTTCAAAAACTTTGATGGGCAAATAATGTAGTTTATCAAAAATATTTTTCTATTAAGTTTTTATAGATTTTTTTACATCATCTTAAAATTGAAGCTGTTTTCATCAGCTTAAAACAATATTAAAATAATTTTGAACTATCAATGGAAGACTCAAATGTATTAATAGTATCAAAGTAATTACTTCAATACTTGATACTTATGACACCACATGCAACAAGTATGGAGAATTTGGAATGGGGGAGAATTAATTGAAATAGTTTAGAGTGTAATTATTTTTTGGTGAGAAATCATTTGAAAAATTCTATATTTTCAAGGTAGGAAGTGTTACATGAAACAAAAATACCCTAAAGAAGTCATATAGTAACTAGTTTAGTAGACTATATAGATTATTTGCTCACTTACAGCATACAAAAAAGCTTTCTAGCAATTAACATACTAGACTCATTGTTTGTTTAAACTACAACTGACTTTTTATGCAAACAAAGGCTTCCAAACCAAGATTTTATGAAAACCAGGGCTGCATCATTCCTTATTATGCAATTATGTTGTCACTGATATTAATTATTGTTAACTATCACTATCATCAAAAGTGTTTTCTATTCTAAATGTGCTGGGTGTTGTTTTCTACTTTTGTCTATTAACAGTTATCTGTTACAAATTATTTTACTATGTAGGGATATGTAATTTTATTTCTAATACTACATCTGGAAGAAAAAGATACACTATTAATTCTGTCACTCATATAGGCTTTTTCTGAATTTTTTCATTGTTTCTTGCAACTTTTATGAACTACAAATAGCAATAATAACCTCATTTGCTTTATATTCATAGAGAATAATTCTTTATGCCTGTACTTCATGGTTTTCAGATTATACGTTTGACTTATCAGTGTCACACTTTAATTTCAGCAATATTATCACTTTGATTATCATACATTTCTGTTAGGCAGATTACCACTATTACTGTACTTCAGGTGAAAATCCAGGCCCAATTTTCACAATCTTTATACACATTGAGATGTGTGCATCCTAGCAAAAATCAAAGTAAAATCTCACTAATCAGATTTGACAGTTGTGCTTTTCTGGGAAAACCAGTGACACAGTTCCTCAGCAAAGCCAGTGGCAAAATTACAGTGGAATTCAATGAAGCAAGGATTCCTTACTCACATCTAAACTGCACCTGGGAGCACACTGAGGAAATATACAGCAAGGAAAACTAATTAACTGCTCACATAATCATAAATGAGTGTCTTTTATTTTCAAAGGCTTGTAATCGAACAAACAGCTTTAGTCTCTTCTTAGGAGTCTTGCTTGGTTAGGAAAGTTGCCAGTGAGACTAAAATACAATTGAGATCTGTATTTTTTTTTTTAATTTTTCAATAAAGTTTTAGTTTATAATAACCGTTACTCTGTTGTTTTCCTCAGTGTGTCCTTAATTTCTATTAAGAATTAGTAGTTCAATGTATATTAAAAAAAAATTACAGCACAATAAAATGTCACAAATATTCCCCAAAAATATTAAAATGAATATAATATCTTATACTAATTGACTGTATTTTACATTAATCAATACCTATCATACTGTGATAATGAGTATTATAACAGGATAGGGAAAATAAAATACTAAGATAGCAGATTTTTTAAAGTCTGTGCTATATTTTTGTGATTTTGCTGCACAGGGTCTTAAAACAGTAGATGCAAGAACTACCAGTTCTTTTCTGTAACTCCAGCATAACACTAAAGTACTGCTTTTGTAGACCAAAATTTTCAAAACTATTAAACATAGCATTAAGCATATCCAAATGAGAACAGTACAGTAGTCCCAAATAATATTTTTCAAAGTACAGTTCCTCATAAAGAAACAAATATGCCAGAGGCAGATGAATTTACAGCATCATGACACAAATGGATGCTTCCCCGGAACGATGTGCTATTAGAAAGGTCAGCTTTACAAGTATAGGGATGTGCTGCCAATTTATTTTCATGCATCCTTAATAGGTTCTATTTCATCTCTCATCTGATGATGAGGAAAGGTATTGATCCCCAAAAGGAATTCTAGTTGTTTATTCATAACAGAGAAGCAATTTGGGACAACTTATCTAGCTTATCAGACATAAAAGAGCTACATAAAGTCGAGGGACACTGAAGGTAGAAATGATTATATAAAGCACCATTATTTTCCAAGTTTATCTGCCCCAGTTGCTGCCCATTGACAGCAGTAATGAATGAAGGCAACTATCAGCTTCTGTGATTCTCTCATTGCAAAGTCAATTCCCAGACTTTCTTCAACAGTGGACATCAAAAGGTAGTTAGTTTTTCAAATTACTCATATTTATTGATCTTCTGTCTAAAAAGGAACAATAGGTAAAAAAGCGCTAGCCTGTAAATGAATTGCTTATGGTTTTCAAGGGAGTGAATGTTTTTTAAATAAGCACTGCTCCCATGAAGCATGCACTACACATGGTTTAATTTAAAAGCCTAGAAATGTATACTGTCCTCATGTACTGCTTCACAGACAGATCTGTCTCCAGTCATTACTGTTACAACAGTATGTCATCAGTCATTCTCCTCAGCAGTTGCTATGTGCTCACGTGTTGTGTAGAAGCAAGAAAAACCTTGTTGTCCTGCAGTTTAAGACAACCAACAAAATGGCTCATGCAAGAGAAATACAATTACCGCACAGCAGACAAGCTGTTGGCCTGAATTGAAATTCCTCTGAGCATTGCCTAAATAGAACATCTAATCAGAAAGTGAGAATAAAATAAATTTTTATTC
>JAWWMU010000121.1:24782823-24795748 GCA_035048155.1 Cinnycerthia olivascens
AGAAGAAATTAAGCTTGTTATTCAGGACACTCCCATCATGAACTTCTGCTGGCTGTGACTGCATATTCCTATTCATTTATTCAATAGAAGACTGCTCAAATCAGACACAAAGACTCATAAAGAACACCATCATTTCAACATTTGCCAGTGGTTACCTCTCTTATACTGAATATATTCTAATATTCTTTGCAATAGAGGCTGTATTATATGAGACAATGAGTTAAATAACAAATATTTTCGAAAAGACTGTGGACTGAATCCTATCAACAAACTAGATTTGTTCATACTTTCTTTTCTTGTGACCAGATGTGGAAGTCAGTCTTTTCCTTGCTGTTTTAAAGAGATTAATTAACAGTAAATTCCACTGAATTCTGAAATCTACTAAAAAAAAAAATCACTTAAGATTTCTGATTTTTTTTTTTTTTTTTTTTTTTTTTTTTAGGAAAGGAAGCATATTTGCAGTAATATTTCAGTCTATTACAGATCATAAGTGTAGCAAACGTGATTTATGCAATTCAGATAAAAAAAGCGAGTCCAAAATAAATACACTGTGATTTACACATTTTAAGCATATTTTTCTATGTGGCACTAAAGGTGAGAACAATTTCTAGACTCTTAGGAGTAAAGAATGCTCAAAAGAGTGATCTAAAATGGTAGACTTCAGGAGGCTACTTGCCTGCATGAAATCAGTTCCCTCTTTTTTAGTGCTTATTAAATCCTGCTCTAGCCAGGATTACAAATTAGAGGTGTCCCAAGCATATGATAAAAAGAACAGGTAACAGTGGAACTAGAGACAAGTCAACAGACATACCTAAGAACAGGAAAAGAAAATGAAAGAGCAAAAATGAAAATATGGGCCAAATATTAACCAGTGTTATTTAGAAGGCAGATATGAACATAGAAAACATTTCAAGGATTTTACATCAATTTTTCTGATACGGAGAAGCTGGAATATGAAAAATTGATCCTTAAATGGCAAAAGACACTACAAAAATTTGAAACTTTAGATGACCTGTTTTAGATATCTTAAATTCAGGAGATTCTTACAATGCTTTTTTGTGCTTTTGGTAGGGTTTTTGTTTGATTGGTTGGTTTTGGTTGGATTTTTTAACTCCTCTTGCTATCATCTCCGCTTCTATATGTGACTTAGAAGTGTAATTCAGCTTCTTCTGTGGAAAAGGTGAGAGAAGAAAATTGTGGTAAAGTAGTCTGAGTCCAGGCTGTACTTCAAATGCTGTCGCAATATTCAAAGGATTCCAGTGATTACTGTTGATAAAAACTGGAGGTAACTTATATGCAAAATAATGAAGGTTATTTCAATTCTTTGAAACAATATATGTGCATTTTCAGTACGAGCACAGAAGCCATCTACCTTCCAAGTTATGTTACCAGTCTCAGGTTTCTTTAGTCTGTTTCAGAGCAGGCTAAAGGGAAGCTAGGATAAAGGAGATTTATGTACATCTGCTCACAGAACCTACATATGTGGAGGAGCATTTGAAGAAGTATGTGTCATGACTCTTATTTTGGTAAAGATGATAGAAGTAAAATTTGATATTTCACATATTATCACAACCAATTCTTTTCCCCTCTCTGGCTTACTTTGAAATGTTAAAATATTTAATAATAATCATTTTTTAATAAATAATTTTTTATATTGTCATTTTTAACCGGCTATCAAATTCAGTGTACAGAGAGGAAGAAAGTGTGTCACAGCTACAAATTTATGGAATATTTTAGAAATGCATCAACTTTCAAATATATCTTTTCAGGCAGTACCTGGGGGGCAGCAAGAATGCACAGAAATAGTAGCTGCCACTAATTGCAAAGTTTCAGACATAAATAATGTCTATTGGTCTCTGATGTATAAAAGTGCTCATATTTAAATGTAAACCTGCAATCAAGCCTGCAGATGTTAAAGGGAACATTTGCATGCATAAAGCTAATCTGCTGCTAAATTAGCTACTTGAGTCAGCATTTAGTGCTGAAATTCCACTGGGATTTGCAGCCTGAAAAAACTTTAAGGCTTATTTCATATATTCAGGATGGCTGAAGTATGTGTTTTTCATGCAGTTCTCTCAGAAAGTGATCAGAAATACTCCTGGATCGAGTAGCTACT
Source organism: Cinnycerthia olivascens (assembly GCA_035048155.1). NCBI lineage: Eukaryota > Metazoa > Chordata > Aves > Passeriformes > Certhiidae > Cinnycerthia > Cinnycerthia olivascens. Next base: position 24,784,940 of record JAWWMU010000121.1, read on the forward strand.
GGTAGATATTCTAAGTGACACTTAAAGGAACACCAGCATTCAAGGTGAATGAAATATGTCAACACAGATGGTGTGTAGAAAAACATCTGTTTTCTGAGTATCTATAAGCATCTTGGAATGATCTGCCTACCCCACACCTGCTAGAAAACCTGCATAATGTATCGTAATCCAGCTTCAGAACATACCGTGGATACTCTGGAAGGAGTACTGGAATTCCATTTGAGAGTAATAACACCACACTTAAAATTTTCTTTCCTTTGTCATTTAGAGAAAGGACACAACAGAAGATCTTTATTCACAACAAGCAGTGACCTTTAAAGTTTAAAGCACCAAGTCAGTTTGCACTGGGTGCTGTATGCTTTCTTCATGGAATTAGGTTTCTTTTCAGGCCTCAACCTGCTTGAATGATAAAGTCATCAAAACAGAATGCTGGAGCAGAAAATTTTCCATGGATACATAAATCCATGTATTCTTCCAATTTATGTTCAGGCGATGATAAAATAGTAAATATTAAAGCAGTCAAATAATTGAATTTAAAGAGGAAATTAGGAAAAACGTATAGGCACTTTGCACATAAAATTTTAAATTTAAATATAATCAGAGTTATCTCCTGTGATGCCATAATTTCCAGGTTTTTTTTCAAGCCAGGGAGTTTGCTAGGTTTCCCCTGTTGTTCCACCATTGCTTTATAACATAACTAGAAGAAAGCAAACCTGTATCACTATGACATTCCAGCTTGTGTCCCACCACAGATAGCAAGAAATACTGAGTGCTGCTGACTACTGTTATGACAGTTTTCTTTAGCTTGCAAACTTTATGGATGGGGAACGAAATGTCCTACCAATGTTGCTGACTTTCATTTACTCCCCTCAGAGATAAAATATGAACTCTTCATTTGGATTACTGAAGCTTCTATATCTCATTGCTATTCCTTCTTAGTCATTTGCATACACTTTTACTAGTATATAGTGCATTATCAAGCAAATTGTTGAATCACAGAATTGTAAAGGTTGGAAGAGACCTTTAAGGTCACCCAGTCCAACCATCCACCTGGCACGGCCACTGTAAGCCCTAAACCACTCAACCACATCACCCAGCACCAGATCCAGATACCCCAAACACCTCCAGACATGGTGACTCCACCACCTCCCTGGGCAACAGATTCCTTGGCCTGACCACCCTGATAGTGAAAAATCTTTCTTCTAATATAGAAACTGAATATTCTCTGTAAATCTGCATTACAAAGGAAAAAAGAGCTTAGCCCTCTTTCTAACATGTAGAGACAAAGAAAGCCAAAATTAGTAGCACTAATTTTAAAGACGTTCTAAAATTCAAAAAAAGGTATAATTTTTGTTGGAAATAAAAATGCTCTTTATCACTTGTGGCACTAGTAATGAATGGAGATAAGATTTACTATTCCTTAGAACAGTGTATTACGCAGATTCAATCTTTCTACAATATTATACTGAACATGAGGACACTTAAACATGAGGTTACTTATAAGTGTGACTTTTGTTATGGGTGATGGTTTCAAGGCTTCATTAATAATCTAAAAAACATAGAACAAAATTGTTTTTTATTTAACAGACTTCTGACCCCATAAAGCTTTCTAGTAGTGTCTAAAGCTCTTCAAGGATGTCTCAGCCTGTAGCAAATTGAAAACTACAGACTAAGTAAAATGAATTATGAAAGCATGAATAATGAAATAATGACCAAAACATGCAGAGGAAATCTGTAGGATATAGGCAAGGATTATGGTTAGAATTCTGATCTCATATAAGTCACTGACAGTTTAGCCTTTGGCCTCCACTGGGGCTCTCCAGGGAAGTGCTCACAGCCCCAGATTGGACAGAGCTCAAGAGGCACTTGGACAATGCTCTCAGGCACACAGTGTGACTCTTGGGGCTGTCCTGTGCAAGGCTGAGTTGGATCTCTGATGATCCATATGGGTACCTCCCAACTAAAGACAGTCCATAATTCTATGATTTCTGGTTAAAATTAAAATCAAATGAGATGGTGTAAGATTTGGAAAGAAAGACTACCCTGAAAGTTAGTAGGAATGGTCTTTGTGACAAAATGGTATCTCTTCCATTTTTATTTCAGCTAAAGTTTTGAAGTGTTTTTATGCTAGTATCTTCCTATGTCATGTCTATTTCTACTTTTTTTCTTCGCCTTATAATTCTTACTTCACTTCTGAAAATTTCAAAATAAATTATAAATTTTCCTTCCTTCCGTTCATATTCAGAATTGCATAACCTTCTTCAATATAATTGACAAGATCTTTCCTTTTCAAGGAATGTTTCCACAGATTGTTCTGAGACTCGGCAATCACTCTTGCCTATACAAAACTCTGTGAGGCAGTAAGTGCTTTGAAATGAAACAAAGCAAGAGAAATGTCAAATACCTAAATCCAGGTTATTTGTCCTATAGACAGACTTTTCAAGATCATATTTTCATTGCTCACTCTTCCTATTTTTTCACAGTGTTAAATATCACAGGATATGAAGTAGAAAAGACAAAATAAATAAAACCACAAGTTTTCAGTTATATTCCATCTGTTTGCACCAGAATCCTTCTACCTACCAAGGTGATCACTAGTTCAGAGAATATTTTAAAAATTCACACTAATTATTCAAATTTTCAAGCTACTATTAAATTCAAAGCTTCAAATTATTATCATATTAAAAAATCCAGAGATAAATCTGGATTAATTCAATTAAATCCACTTTAACTTATATAGCATAGAATTTTCCTAAAATTTTCTGATGTTTCCTTTATTCCTCTTTAAAAAGTGCATTAGTCTATTATATCATCATTTAAACAGAGTAAGGTCAAGTCTTAGCTATCTTTTTACTGTTTTGTTTTGGTTTGGTTTTGTTTTGCAGTAAAAAAATGAAATTATATTCATGCTAAAAGGAATAATGTGTATATGTATAGGAAAATATGGGTCTACCATTGAATCTAAATTTTTATCTCTTCTTTGTAATTGTTATCTACCTGTAATGCTTGAAAGTTGTTACTCCTCAATACATGTGATTAGGTGGACAAGAGATATAGTTAAATTATAGTTATATAATGATATGAGATTATGTTGTATTGTATGATATGATATGACATGATATGATATTATAATATTACATACCTTGGAAAGGCCCATTAGCCAAGGACATAACAGAAAGATGAAAGAATATTTCTTCATTGTAAATAAATGATGAATACACGATTACATGAACTTATTCTCAAGATATATACCTTCTTTCAAACCTTGGAAGTCCTAACTTTCATGACCTCTTTTTCTCTCTTCCCACTTGCCAAAGAAACCAAAACCAATCAAACAATTAAAAAAAAAACAACACCAAAAACAAACAAACAAGCAAACAAATTAAAAAAAAACACCTTGAAGTTTTAGTTAAGAAGTGGATATTTTTCATAGATATGAAAAACAACATTGACTTGTCACAACCCACACTTTCCATAAGCAGTATGCTCTGCTTGAAAATATGTGCCAGTGTTGACAGACAGCACTTTTCAACTTTTTAACATCTTCTTAATGTAACAATTCCAAAGTCATGAACAAAATCACATGGTTTTTTCCAACTCTGCTTTTTTTTAAGTCACCCCATGATTCAGGGGATAATACCAGAATTTTCAAACATGTCACAGGCAATTTTTCATCTGTATTTCTGATACAATGTGAGAGCTCTGAAGTGCAGGAGAATCAGAAAACTACATTCAAAACCAAATAAAACCCTATAGAATTGCCAAATAATGACTGTGAAATTCACAGATTTAGAGAGAAAAAAGTAAATCAGGAAAACTTGTGCTATTATTTTCTTCTGGAAGAATGAATTAAAATTCCTGAAACATTTCCGCAAACATTTAATTTATTTTGGTAAGATCCTGATACAGTTTTTTTTCTGAAATTCTGGCCTGCTTTAAAGAGACACAAATTCCCAGATTACAGTAATCTTTGAAAATCTACTGATATTGTAGTGTTTGAAAGAAGAGCCAAAGATTAATACCAACATTAATGAAATAAAATGTTTCACATGGAATCATAGTACCATTTAGGTTGGAAAAGGCCTCCAAGATGATCAAGTCCACCCATTAATCTACTGCTGTTAAATCCACCACTAATCTATCTCTCTAAATGGCACATTTATGGGTGTTTTATATAAGTCCGGGGATGGTGACTCAGCCGCTTCCTGGGTCGCTGCTTGGTGACTTGCAATGCTTGGCAACGTTCAGTGAGGAGATATTTCCTATAACCAATCTAATCCTCCCCTGGAGCAAGTTGATACTATCGCCTCTTGTCCTACCCCTTATTACTTGGGAGAAGAGACTGACCCCATCTGGCTACACCCTCCTTTCAGGGAGTTCTTGAAGTCTCCCCTGAGCCTCCTCTTCCTCAGGCTAAATAACCCAAGCTCCCTCAGCTAGTTCTGACAGGTTTTATGCTCAGTGAGTGTTCAGTGTCCTGGAATTCAGTAAACCTTGGCAAAAAAACATTTCTATCACAAGTTTTCACTCAATTTAAAGTAATTAAAACAAGTTGGAACAGTATAGTTAATTTTTGTTTTAATCTTATTTTATTTAGGTCTTAAGTTACTTAGGAATAATCATCAAAATGACCACCTCACGCAGGCATGAGTGCTGTGAATGTTTTGGCTAACCCTAACAAAACACCTTTATTACAGTAGCATATTGAAAAAAGATAATTGAAACAACTATGCCCTGCTTGCTACACATATAAGGTCACACAAAGCAAATCTACCTATTAATAACAGTAAGAAAAAAACCAAAACCGTTCCATTAGGCTGAAGAGCAAAGTAAGTTATGTTCAAAAATTAAACCTAGGCTGCATGAAGGAATGGAACAAATAATGATTAAAGAGGAACTTTCCATCTTTCCAGATTTGATGGCAGGAGGCTGCTGACACAAAATAAGGAGTCCTTAAATATTTATATGTTGAATGGGAGATATTTGACAGTCAGAGCCTTTCATATCACATGTTTACAAGAAGTGTTTTTATAAATATATATATATATCTTTATAAAACATACATCTGAAATGTTGTATTATTTATGGAGTTCTGTCTCAAAATTTAAATTATAAGCTAAAGATATGAGGAGACAACAAGCAGAAAATAAACATGTGTGCATGTTTGAGTCTCATGAGGTGTCTATTACCATGTTTGTATTTATATCCTTAAAGCAATTTTAATGTAATGTAATTAAAACAGCACATGACAGTGAAGAACACTACAAAATACTACTAAAAATATATGTTTCTAGGTGCCACAATATTTTATTTTCATATGAAAACATATGAATAATCAATATACAAGCTGAATACTAACTCATTTCACAATTGGAATTCAGAGACAAGTTCACATGAAAACAAGTTGCCTGAACTAAGAAGCTTTCCAGTTAAAGATGCTATTTCTAAAAAGACATTGCAGTCATGGCCCATAGTCATTCAAGAGCTACATTGAGAAAGCCTGATACCTCCCCTCCACCTGTCTCTGTGTGTTGTAATAGCAGACAAGTGGATTGTCTCACTATGTACGTTTAGTCTGTCCATCATTTAAATTACCAGCAAAAGTAGTGTTTCCATTTTCTTATCGAGAAGAGAACAAAAGTGAAACCAATTCTTTTATTTTACCTTATTTACCATGGCTTCACTCTCTGTGCCTTGTTGAAGTGATACCCTTATCATTATTTTGTTACTCTATATTTAATTTATTGATAGGTGATGTTTCCCAATTGGCTTCTGCTTCTTCTGTAACACTGATGAAACACAGACATTTACACTTAATAGTTAAAAAGAAATCTGCCTTAATCTCCATGCTTTATCTTGACTCCCACAAACCAGAGACCAGATTGGACATATTTATCATTTTAGTGTCTTTTAAGGAACTAACCCTCCCTTTGGTCTCTGGATTGCTTATGACACTGAGCACTGAACTTGGCTGACTATCCTTTCCTGCATTAATAAGGTCTAGGATTGCCTAAAGCATCAGAAATGGAAGTGGCCATTAAAGAAAGTATAACTTTTTCAGACTGATTGATAAAAGTTAGAAAGCAATAAGCAAGGGAAGACAGGCTAAAAAAGACTTAATAGAAGTACAGTCACAAAAGAGACAGACAATCATCACATGTTCATTACAGAAAAATATGGTTTTGCACTGTCCTTTTTGTTACAATTTTTGCTGATACTTGTCTTGGTGTTTGTTCATTGTCTCAGTTCTCTACCACTCTTACCATGTCATCCAAATCCAGCCATCTAGGCAGAAAAACACTGATCTCATCAATTATTTTCCCTCAAAATTAATTGAATTATTTTTTGTTATTTTTTATTTTGCAAGTATATTTTTCTACCAAGATCTCATTTTTCTATGTTATTTGAAATTTCATCTCAGACAGGTAACATTATATATTAAATTGAATTAAATTAAACTTTTATTTGATGGTTCATAAGACCATTCATCTGTCTCCAACAGTAATTAAATGGAACCATTTACAAAAAATTCTGTATGAAATAGAAAAGCTGGATTGAAAAACAATACACCGGAATAAATAATCTACTTATTATATTTGCTCATAAACTGCAACTGCATCCAATATAAATGCGGGACAGCAGCAAGCCCAAATCTTGACAAAACCAACTTTGGTAAATCCATATCCTTCTTCATGCAGTGAATAAGATTACTTGGCACTGACATAGAATAATGGTGTAAACCAAAAGTCTTTGTTTATGTATCTTTGGAATTAAAAACTAATCTGTTTGCACTATTCCTCCTAGAAGAAAAGCTGACTAGATCTGCAAGATGCTGGATTTATACTTTTCAGAAAGACTTGAATTCCTTCTGTCCATAAAACTGTACTGATCATGTGTCATCTCTCAGTCCCATACTCAAGAAATCAACAACAAACCTGATGAGGTTTGTTCATGCAAACCCCACAGGGAAAACAGTGTTTTATTAATCAGGCTTTCACAGAATAGGAGAGCAGAAGATATCCTGAAATACACTATTTCAGAAATTCTGAAGAATTCTGTGGGAATCTGATGATGGCCTGGTTTTCATGCCATTCATTTATATTCATCTATAAACCCAAAATAATTATACTGTATTATAAATCTTTTTTTTGTGGCCCACCAAGCAGGCTGCTGTAGCAGAAACAGCTGAACAGTTCTATATATCAGCCATAAATTTCATTTTTATGAACCAACACAGGGATATGATAATGCACATACTAAAGCTTGCTTCAAAATACCAAATATCATGGTAGCTTGGGAAGATAGAGAAATCACAGATGTATTGGTATGTAGCTAATACTAGAAATAACCCAAATTTATGAGATATCCATGAATTAGAAGTGGAAATTTTATTCATATTTAAGAAAATCCAAGAAAAAAAAGGAAGGAAAAAAAAGAGGGAAAAAATTAGTCTTAGGATTTTCTGGTAATTTTGTTTATGTGGCAATTTTTTCTTCAATAAAAAAGAAGATTATTATATGTAGCATTATAAATAAGAATGATTTAATTTAAATAACAATGTTTTAATGAAATCTTTGAAAACTAGTACACATAATAAATAGCAATAAATTGCCAATATTGGAAAAGTTGAAATTCATATATATGCTCACTGACCAAAAAGATACTTCAGAGTGTTCATATCTGGAGACAAATACTGAGAGTTTTTTAAAATACTAAGGTTAAGATATAGATATGATCCATCTGACTTCAGTGATCACTTGGTCAAAAGGATTTTAACTTCTCAGGATTAGGGTACTTGATATCTATCAGAATTTAATACAAAGTAAATAATGATCTCAAACATTTGGTGACGAAGCACAAGTAAAAGCTCTTCTTTTGTAAGAGCTGAACATGACCCAAACAAGCTAATTCTCAAGGATATTTTTTTCCTTTGGATACTTTTGACACTTTAGAGGCAGAAAAAATCACTATGGGGAAAACTACCAGAGTGTTGCAAGCAGAGCCATCTGAAAGAAGAGCTGTGCAGCAGTATGGCACCAGACTGTGAGGGGGTGTCTTGCAATCCACTTTACCTCGGCAGTGTACCCAGCTAAACACATCTAATTCAAGCTTGGAAAAGAAGAAAGAGGGAAGACTGATAAATAACTTCAGCAGCTTTTCAATTAAAAAGGCCTTAGCAGAATTAAAACCCAGATTCTTCTCAAAATAAAGCCTGTTCACCCATATTTTCAGTGATGATGTTGTCTAAACAATGAAGAAAGAAGGTAAAGAGTTTTGTTTGGTGAATATTCTCTTAGAACTAAGAGAGAGATGTATTTACAAATAATTCAAATTCATTTGGTGGCAGTCCTAATGACTATACTAATTTCTATTTTTTTTTTAAATTATGACAGATAAGTAAAAAATATTTATTCTAAGAAAATTTAGCATTTTTCAAGGCATTCCATACTTTCCATATGTCATAATTCTATCTTAATCCTTGGGGGTTTTTTATGTTTAGAAAAGGGAACTTGTCAATTTAGAAACCTATGTATTGCATTTTACGCTGTCATTGTTCAAGAGTGGCACCTCTAAACTATTCCAGCTCAGGTTAACTATGATTGTTTTCATGATTGCTCAAATCTATACACAATAAATGACTCACATACACTACCAGAGTCATAGATTTAGAAGCAGTAAGGAAGAGTTTAAGCCCTTTCAGAACTTGAGCCTATCCTTATTTTCACTCATTTACAGTTACATATATCATAGACTTAAAATAGAAAAATTCTGTTATGAGATACAGTTTAAGTATAATATTTGCATTATAGAAAAGATTTCAGTGTTTCAATTTATTTCAGATAATTTTCACATCCTCAACTGACTGCTGTATATAGCAGTAATACTATATATAAGTAAACTTTGATTATTTCTGCAATTTATAAGATGAATGTCCTCTAGAACAATCACATTTTCATAGATAAAAACACCTGCAGTACTAAGCTAAAACTCCTTTTCTGTTTAAAATACAGAAAAAGTAATTAGTTCAGGGACAGAAGGGCTGCACATATGATCACATATGATACACATATGATGTGTGGTTTAACTACACATTTTTCACATTTAAGAGAGGGTTTTCTTGGTTTTGGGGTTTTGTGGGTTTCTTTCTTTTCTTTTTTTTCTTAAAAAAACTTTATAACAAAAACCCTTGAAGGGTGAGTGACTCCCAGACTAAGAGCTGGTGGACTGCTGAGACAGGGATACAAAAAGGCTCCTAATCCAAAAACAAACAAAAGAATACTTGCAGATAGACTTTTTACTTCTGACCCAACTCAAATACTCAATTCCTACAGAAATGTCATTAGGGCAGCATATGAAAACAATATTAGACAAACTCTAAAAAGCACCACAAAAAAACCCAAAACCCAAACCAAAACAAAGAAATGTTAAGAAGCAACTTCACCAAGAAATATGTCCCTGATTCCAAAACAATTTCAGCCATAAAGTTCTAACAAGACAATAGTTAGAACATTGTCAGGTGGCTTTGCTTCCACTCAAAACATTTTAAAAGCTTCTGCCTAGCTGTCTCTAGCAATTATGGAAGTGGCTCTGCTTCTGCTTCTGCTTCTGTTATAATAAAAGAATGAAGCAGATATAGACTTGATAATGCAAGAGGATTCATCCAGAATGAACTACCCACAGAGGAGAAGAGAAAGAGTAAATGAGAAGAGATCTGAAAGCCCTGAGGTTTATTATTAACATTAGTAGCGGCAAAGGAAAGTCAGGTTTTTTAGGAAAGATTTCTAAACTTAGAGGTCTAATTTTAGATGTTGGGATCCTCATGAGTGGCTCTATTTGAAAAGTTAATTGCTATCCTCCATAAAGTCTGACAAATAAGCTGTTGAGAATGCCAAAGGAGACTTAGACCTGTAATTAATAATAAATGCCATTCTCTGTAGTGTCTCCCTTCAAATTTTACATCGCAATGACAAAATATTTCTATTTTTATTGTGATTCTGTGACGAAATTCTACAAAGCACACTGAGAATGTGAAATCAGCATGTAACAGGTAGTAAAGAGCTTTGTCAAAATATTCTTCCATTCAGCAACAAATTTTCACAGATGTGGAAGATATCATGTGCCTGGACTTCACAATTAGTTTTGTGTAAATTGGAATGTTAAAGGCCATATTACTTCCTGCACTTTCAGAAGAGAGCATAGTCTCAATAGTTTATAGCTATTACCTACCTAAAAATAAAAGACAAGAGTCTTTTATAGTCTAACTGCTGTCTTCTCATGTAATATGATGTTATAAACAATGTCATTCAGAAAATTATCCCTGAAATGGCTTTGTGATTAAAAGGAATATTTTAAAATATTTATGTAAATTAGAGAAGAGGAAGAAAAAAGCTGCCTTATGTTCTACCTAACTTAAGTTTTCCTGTGTCAATCTGTTATGTTCTGCCAAACTCCAATAATTTTTAATCTGTTGTAGAACACTCAGCCAAACATCATGATGATTCATCCTAGGTACACAACAGAGTCTCTATACTTCATGAAGGAATCGCATAAGCAGTTAGTTTCCAAAGCAATGTTTCTTAGAGGTTCATAGTTTCAAAAAATTGGTAGTTCGGTTTTGTTTTTGTTGTTTGTTTTCTGGTTTTTGGTGAGTTAGCTTCGTTTTTTCTTTTGTTTTTCATTTCTTCCTTATCATTTTTTTTTTGTTTTTTTTAGTTTGGTTTGTTTTGGTTTGGATTTTCTGGTGTTTGCTTTTTTTGGTGGGGTTTTTGGGGTTTTTGTTTGTTTGTTTGTTTGTTTGGGTTTGGTTTT
>JAWWMU010000121.1:24852967-24867535 GCA_035048155.1 Cinnycerthia olivascens
AATCACAAATCCTCTCTTTATTTGACTTCCCCTTTTCCACGTATTAATATCTGTAGGACTGCCCAGAAAAGAATCCAAAGACATCACAGTCTCTCAGATGTAAAACAGAGTCTGACCCTCATTTTGGGACCCTCTCCAAGCACAGCTGTGAGCTTCATGAGTTTTAATATATCCACAGTCAGGCAAAAGGTTATAGATATAATCTACCAGAAACTGAGGTGTTTTAAATAACAATTTGTTACCCTTAGGGTTATTTCATTTCATGAAATGAAGAGATTAAATGAGCTGATGACCTGTGAGATAAAATTACCCTTGTCTTGATGAACTCTCAAAGCAAGAATTATCTACATTGGCACTATTTCACTGCCCATGATCCTTTGTTTTAGATTATGGCTGTACTGTCTGGAAAATTATGATCAAACTTGCCTCCAAGTGCAAGTTCAAAGAACCAAACAGAATCTTCTGCTTGGATTATTAATACACAGTATTTCAAAGTCATGCTTGAGGAATGGAATTTACTCTTTTTAAAATGATAACTAGTTATTACAGTTAGAAAATTTTATCAGCTCATCTAAATTGTTAGTAAATAAGAAACTTGTCGGAATCTACAAATAAGTTATCCTCCTTTAAGTACCAATATCAAACACATTATTGTTGCTTTGCAGAGGAAACATGACCAAAACTTGATATTATTCCTTTCAATGGCAAGAATCACACCCATAGAGCCTGCTAGGAAGGAGGATCAAACCTGAACAACAAGTGACAACACTGTCCAATAATAATGCTGTCATTTAGTGTGGCTGAGAAGATCCAGATCATAATTTGCAGTTGCCCATATTTCTCCAAACCTTTGTTATACAGTCAGCTTTGTGTTGAGTCACAGATGCCTGTCTCTTAGGTTATGATGTTAAAAGAAGTACCCTTAACCAGTTTGTATGAAATGGCACAAGAACACAGCTAAGCATATGGAGATTTTAAGAGAAGAAAAAAAGAAACTAAAATTTTTCATTATTTTAATTCTACATAGAATGGGTTATATATAGTTTAATTTTTACCTGGAGACACAGAAACACAGAATAAGCTGTGGAAAGGACTCATAAGGATCATAGAGCCCAGCTCCTGGCCCTGCACAGCACATCCCCAGAGCCACATCATGTGCCCAAGAGAATTTTCCAAGCACTTCTTGAACTCTGTCAGGTTTGGCACTGTGTCCACTTCTCTGGAGAGCCTGTTCAGTGCCCAGCCATCCTCTGGGTGAAGAACTTTTTCCTAATACCCAACCTAAACTTCCCTGACACCACTTCAGATCACTCCCTCAGGTCCTGTCACTGTTACCAGAGTGAAGAGATGAGTGCCTGACCCTCCTCCTCCCCTCACAAGGAAGTTGTAAGTGCAGTGAGCTCTCCCCTCAGTCTCCTCCAGGCAGAACAGACCAAATCACCTCAGTCAATCATCACATGGCTTTACCCCAAGGCCCTTTAGCATCTTCATTTCCCTCCTCTAAGTTCTCTTTAATAGTTTAATGTTTTTTTTTCTATTGTGGCACCCAAACTGCCCCCAGCACTGGAGCTGAGGCCGCCCCAGAGCAGAGCAGAGTGGGACAATCCCCTCCCTTGCCCGGCTGTGATGCTGGGCCTGATGAACACAGGTGGCCCTCCTGGCTGCCAACGCACTGCCAGCTCCTATTCAGCTTGGATCCCCAGGTCCCTTTCCATGGCACTGCTTTCCAGCATCTCATTCCCTACTCTGTCCATACATTTGGGATTACTCCATTTCAAGTGCAGAATCCAGCATTCTCCCTTTGTTGAACTTCATATGGTTGATGATTGCTCCATTCCCTAATTCATCAAGGTCATCATTTCTTCAAAGGGCTGGAAAAGTCCTCCCAGTCTAGTGACGTTGGCAAATTTGCTTGTATCCCTTCTAGTCCTGCATCCAAGTAATTTATGAACAGGTTGAAGAGCATAGGGCCAAGGATGGCAGAACCCACTAGTGACAGGTCTCAAGCCTGTTGTCAGCCCATTCACTGTAACCCTTTGGGCTTGTGTTCTCACCCATGACATGATGTGAAGGCTGTGGGCTGGACATTTTGCCCAGAAGTGTCCTTGGAGAGACAGTATCAAAACTTTGCAGAAATCCAAAAACATTACACAATGAGGTGTGAACAAAAACTTGAGATTTGAAACACTCAACATGAGTACTTTTGTATGAAAGATGATCATGTACCTACATGGACAGCTTGAAAGCTCATTCTTTTTTAAAATATTCAAAAATGTGTTGATAAAACATCACTTGTTCTTAACTTTCCTCTGTTTTCCTGCTTCAATGGGATTTCTGTATGAAGCCAATGAAATTTCAGAAGACCAAGTCAGGTGTATGTAGCAAAATAAAAAAAAAAAAAAGAGATTACACGTTTTTCTAGGGTTAGCAGAATCATAACGATGTTTCTTACAACAGGAATGCTGGACACAGAGTCTACTTAAATTTCTAACCTGTGTAAGAAAACAAGCTAATACCTATACAGATTTCCTAATCATGAAGTACATCATTATTCATATTGAAGTTTTCTTGATCTCATTTTATCTTATTTTTTACCCTTATCACATTCTTTTTCTTTCTAGTGACACACACACACACAAAAAAAAAGATAGGAGTAGGAGGTTGCATTGCATGGTCTTACTTCCTTTTTTTAAGAACTGAATTAGACAGTAACTGCTCTGACATGTATTGGTAGCTTAGAACATTTAGGACTATTGTCTGCTCTCACCTTTGTGGTCCTACCTGCCTCCTATCTCCTGAAAATATTCAAAACAGAACTGCAAAAATTGCACAGAACTGGGACATATCACGTTTCATGTTATTTGGCACTTTCATGGAAGACAACCTAGATATAATTTTCTGAATTTTGAGAATCACAACATAAAGGATGATCTCCTAGGGAAGAAAAGCCATTTTCTTCTTACAGAGAAGCTTCATTGAAAGGCTGAGCGGTTGATAACTAGGTGTTCTAGTGTCTTTAATTTACACAAAATTTAGCCAGAAGCACCAGAGACCCATGAGTTACAACTCTCATGGTGACATCAATTTTTATACCTAAAGAGCTACCAATATTATAAAGAATCAATATAGTACAGGAATAAGCGTCAAAACCTAAGATAACCTTAATAGTTATCTTATAGGGGCTGATATATTCCCTGAAGAATTTAAGTGCATCATTCCAGACAGATATTAATACTCCTTCATACATCATCCACTTTTCTTGACACTTTATTTGCCATCTCTGTGGTATTTATAAAAGTTTAAAGCTAATAGCACAACAAATACAACTAATGGTAGTGCTGATACATGTAAATCTTGGGAAGAATAAATTATAGAGTGTCACAGTAAACTGAAATTAATGGAACTGAACCTGAGTGCCTGAGAATAAATAGGTTTTAGTTATATTAGAAGACTATCCACTTGCATATTGAAGCAAATAACCCTCTTGCTGATGGCTAATTGCTTCTCTGGCATGATAATATACCATGTTTGTATAAACATAAAACATCATCTGAAAATCAATGAGTGAGGTGATACTGAGCCAGATGCAGGAGAGCTAGTAGAGACGTGAAGAAAGGTAAAAGACTTAACCTTCAGGATGACAGAAAGGCTTAAGTCTTTTGTCTATATATGGGATGCTAAGAAAAGATCTGCTAAACCCTATGTATTCTCAGGGACAGACAAAATATCCCTTTTCCCATCCTTCCTTTTAATTCAACCACATTCTATGTTATTTGCTATTTGAGTTTAAACTCTCCTCTGAAAGGTAGTAGCTAAACTTTGCCTGTTTCTAACCAAGCAAGGCTTGCCTTTTCTCTTTGCTGCAGCTGAAGGTCAGTGCACTGCTGTTACAACCTTTATCCTCTGTCAAGGAGCCAGCACGATACTCATTTCAGGTGAAGTGAATCAGCTTTAAGAAGAGTTGATTTTGGTCAGTGCCCAAATGCAAGGAAGAGAATCACAGAATGGTCTGGGTTGGGAAGGACCTTAAAGGCCACGCAGTCCAAGCCCCTATTATGGGCAGGCATACCTCCAAGATCGGGTTGCTTAGAGCAACCTGAACTCTGCTCTCATGCTGAAGTAGAAGGGGTTGCTATGTACACCTGCTTGATGCATTAGCAGCCTTGTCCTTTCCTGGACAAGTCTTAGTATGGAATAAGGGAATAACATCATAGAAACTGGACAGCCAGACAACAACAACAATTTCCTTATTGAATGAGGCAGTCAAGGAGACTGGTACAGTAAAATGACTGTGGTATTATCTTTGCCGTTATCCTGAAATTTCCACAGTGTGGGATTCACTTTTTTTTGTTCATCCTTGTTTGAAAAACGTCAGTGTGCTTATGTGACCAGAGTTAAACAAGGAGTATCAATGAGTAAGAAAGAAACAAAACAATAAAACAAAACAGTAAACCCATTAACCTGAAACAATATCACTCTGACCCATGATCTAAACTCAGCCTGCAGGAAAACAGAAAGGCAGAGATTTTCCTCTAGCATAAAGACCTCATCATGAACTCTGAATCTTTGAAAAACAATAAGGAAAGCAAATATATTTAAAAGCCATCCAGATTTATCTAACAAACTTGGATGAAACTGTCAGACTCCAACCTTTTCTCTAGATTTACTTTTCTCTTCTGTGTTAATTTTGTTTTAATTCCATCTTCACTGTGGATCCTATTGCTAGTCAGTTTATAAGCTGGTGACCTCCCAGACTTTAAGCAAAAAAGACAAATGCAAAATATAAGGGGTGCATCAACACCTTGTCAGCTTTCACAAGCTCATCCATATCCGACAAGATAGTGTGTGTAGAAAACTTTCCCAACTCCATGGTAAAATAAAGCAAATGACCTGCATCTGTTTACAGATACGAGAGCAGGTAATATCAAATATTCTTCAGAATAATCACCTTCAGATAATGTATTCATCTTTTAGCTCTGTTACATCCTTCTGTCATCCATACAGGCTTAAAATACATGAATGAAGGAAATACAGCAATTTGAATGTCAAACTATGTAGCAAGTGTACTTTTAAAGCTTCTTTTCTATAGATTACTTCTGCAGAGATATATTTCACATTTTCATCATAAAAGGAGTAGAATTGCTTATTTAGAGTTGGAATGACAAAAGCACTGCTAAGAAAGCATCTCCCCCCTTATCTCTGACTTTTCTCATTGATTCTTTACTCTTAAAAATCCTATCACATATTTTAAATTTTGCAAGTATTAACCTCTTTTCACACAACCTGTTTTCACCCACATTTCAGTCACTTTCTCAGAAAATGTTATTCCTCTTATCTGCTGCAGCATCTCCTGACACTGGGTAAATAGCAGTACCTTTCCATCCAAATCTTTAAAGCAGCCTGTCTGTAGATGGCAAGGGAGCCTATCGGGAGGAAAAGCTGAGACCTTTCTTGTGAAATTGTTCTGCCTGAGCAGTTCTCGTGGTTAAGCTTAGAGGAACATAATCCATCCCTGGTGCTCTCCTTAGTACTTGTCTGCCTTTTGTGTATGCACACAATTCTGCCCTCATTTGTTTCACCAGACCCTGATTAGCGATATTCTATGCAATGATTACTATTGACTTAAAAGCACTAATAACCCCTGCAGAGAAGACAGAAAAATATCACTGTCACAAGTGGGCTGGTAATTTGCAGTTAATAACTCAGAGCTGGTTGATAAAGGGCTAACCCAGTGGATGCATTGGAATATAGTGGAAATATTCTCTCTTCATTTTCTACAATGTGTTCCTCAGTTTTTATACTAACAGAAGGAGTAACTGGAATATTTGGAAATTTTCAGTTTTACTCAAATAATTTTTACATTAGAATATTTGTCAAGGATTTTGTTTGTCTTATTTCTGACCATTATATTTATGACTACTGGAACTCTGAATAGAATAGCAAGTGAATTCCTCAACTAATCTAGTGAATGCATAATTCAGATTTCCACTCATTTTTGGCAAAAGTGAAGAAAGATCTATCATTGGTAGCTGTGACAAATGCTGCTATATGCAATGCAGCTCTCTTGATAGTCTGACAGCTTCTTAAAAAAACAACAAAAACCTATTCTTTGTGTCTCAAAACATAAAACACACTAACCACTGCTTATGAAATAGACTAGAAATGATTTATGTTTTAAAATTATCTGTTATAAAGGAACAGAACTGCTTTTACTGCATGGCCATCAAAACATAAATCAAAAAAGCAGCAACTTCAGATGCATTTGCTTGAATAACGAATGTATTTCAAACTAATCAAAAACAAATAAACAAACATACAAATTATAATTTAAATCAATACCATTCTGGATGACTTTTTAGGATGAAAAATGAAAAATATAAAAAATAATTTCAGGACCAGCAAATATTCTGTCCCTAGAAACCCATTTTACCTCTCCACAGAGTTGCCTAATTTTATCATTATGCTTTCATTTTCAAACAAAAGGAAATTTATTATGAAATGAAAAATAAGAAAGTTTAGATTTACTGAATTTTTGTCTGCTTTATCTGGGGAAAAGCCATGTGACAATTTCCAGGAAGAGTTAATGAAAGATGTTAATTTTAAAGGACTTTATTTTGATCTAGAAGCAATCAGTAAGACAGGCTTTGTGCAAATCAATGGTAACAAGAAACCAAAGACCTTATTAAAATCTTATTAAAAATTCCAGAAACTAAAATCTATCTAAAATGCCTATATTGGTATAGTTGCATAACTTCATATTCTCCTTCTGAATTTCACTTCTACAACTATTTTACAACAAGATACAATATTCAACCCTCACAATAATCTGAACAGGGTTGGGCCCAGTTTTAGTTAAAGGTCTAGTTAAAAAGGTAACATAAAAATGAATAAACGCCCCCTACAATTACGATGGTTAAATTTAAGAAGGGGCAAAAATTAAAAATCTCTGCATATAGAAAAATAAGGCTTCTAAGAAATCAAATTACTTCTTGAGTATTATTTTTTTCCAGCTCTCACAATGTCAGACTTCAGCAGGTTTAAATGAGAACAGGATCTGGCTCTTGCAGATGGAATTTTGAGTGTCCGAAACTTTGTCTTTTAGGTTCATCTTTCAATGCACATTCAGTGATAACAGTTAACTCCACTAGTCATTTCTTATTTTACTAAGCCCGTGATGATTTCTGAAAAAGAAGAAATGTAGAAAATGAAAACCTTCCCTACTGACATGAAAAATAATGCATAGTAGGGAAGAAGGACCGAAATGAACTGCAGAATTTAATGAAAACATGAAGTTACACAGTATCATACAGGAAAAGTATAAGTTATGTATGACTATACTACAGCAACGAAAGCTGAAATATTTTTCAGTGAAGTAACAGAGGCTGGCAGAGGCTGATATAAAGATATTTCAAAGAACAAATTCTGTAAAATCCATTAAAACCCTCTCAAAACTGATGGAAAACTCTAAAGAATGTTTCTGTGATAATGGTGACTTTTAACTTCATTGTTCTCAAGAAATGTACGTATCTTATTAGTGACTTTGGTGGTGTAAAGCAAGATTTAGATACATTCACTTTTGTGGGAAAATTTTCCATATACAGAACATAATAGTTTTACCCAGGGAAATATGCTGTGTTTGAAAGGGGAAATTAGGAATTTTTACACAGTTAAGAAACTGTTGGACATGTATGAAGGCTGAGCTGATGATTCACAGTATATTATTCTTCCCAGGCTAGAATTATTCTGGAAGTAGTTTCTCAATTCATTATGAAGTCATCAGACACATATGTGTACAAACATCTGTATCTAATTTTTCATTCATGCTTGTCTAATAAGTAATGACAAATAGAGTCCCATTAAATTAGAAATAATCTTACTCATTCTCATTCATTCTTTCTGGACAACCTGTTCTGGTAGAACACCATAGTATATTTGTTAAATAATAATCCATCCTTTCAGGAAAATGAGCTAACTCTACTCTTAGGATTTATGTATCTGACCTTTACCTACTTTCACCTTTACTTTGCCTTTGTCTGAATTTTCAACACTACTATTTCAAATAGTGCTTAAATCTGCATGAAGTTTTTGCAGGGGTATGCTGACTCACAGTATTATTGCACCCAATTCAGAAAGAGGCTGACTTATATTGGTTCTGAAAAGTTTCTAATTTTGTTGTTTCCTTAAATGGCAATCTATCTCTAAGTAATTGAAAACTGATTAGGATTAAGATTTGAGGAATAATAAAAATTTAGATTCTTGGGAACTCCAAGATCAAGTAATGCGTTGACTTCTGTGCAGTGAAAGGAAAAAAAGGAAATTGTTTTAAAAATTCAAACATTTAGATTCTCAGTTAATGTAATAAAGAAATCTTTACACCTGAATTTGTTCCCATTTTTCATCTGTTAAAACTCTGAGATTTTAATCTAACAATGTAGTTAAACTAACTGTTTAACGTTTAAAGGGTTTTTGGTTTTCATAGCAAGTTTTATATTTTTACTGCTGTTATTTGCATTTGAACACATCCTGAATGCCTTTTTCATCATACCTGTTTATAATTTCTTCTTTATATCTTAGCTATGATTAAACAAAGCACAGCTTAATAATATACTGCTCTTACAGTTTCATTGTGTTATTCTTTCTAGTTCCCTATCAAAATAGTCAGAACTACATTAAAATCATCTGCATGCTGTCTCTTCTGTGTTTTGAAACATACAAAAGATGTTATTAATCCTAGACCTATTCCTAATATCCATATAGATGTACAATAACGTTTTACTACAAATAATTTTCTATATAGTCAACAAAAGCCATTGAGTCTGTGCATGTCTGACTCTTCATACACAGGTCTGACAAACTCAGTTAGAGAAGTTATTTTTAGTATTTCTGATGATTGCAAAAAATGCCAGTAAACGGAATCTATTCCATAAAATAACACAGAATATTCATATCCATGATGTTTCTGGGAGCCATTTGGTTAAAATGTTGCAAGCTAATATAGAAACTACAGTTTTGAAATGTTGGCTATTCACAGCATGGCATCTGCAAGTTGCCTTTCAATAGGAGAGTTCCAGTATAGGGGTGAATACCAGCTCACCGTCCAGAGCACAATTTTCCAGCTGATTGTCACTGTGCACAAATTCTTCTGCTTTCAAATAGCCTAAATGCTCCTGCAAGGTGAAGCACTGGGAAATTCTCTGGTCACAGTATTTCAACTTGTCCCTCCTTTCCCACAGAGCAACTTTCAGAGACTGGTTATAGATTTTTCACTGATAGGGAGTTCCACATGTTCATGGATTTTCAGGTGATTTCTGTATAGTTGTTTTTCTAAAGAGACATTTTGGAACCATGTAAAAAAGGAAGAATCTGATTTTTCTAATTCTTGTGGCACTTATGCACCTTCACAAGGCTTTAGTTAAGAGGAGTAAAACCTGAGAGAGCATTCCTATTTCCAGCAGGGACTATAGAAATAATGCCAGAAAGAATGTCTTTCTACCAAACTCAGAAAGGGAGGTGAACTGTCTGCAGTAATCATACTAGCCATCTCAAGATGTTTCTAAAAATATGCAGTTTGCTACAGTCTTCTAGGGGATATAGCAGAGTCCTTGTAAGGAAACAAAGCAGCTCCTGCAACTGTATGGAGTCTGGTAACCAAATTTTCAGGCTGTTACACAAAGAGACACTGTGTGACTTTTCTGTGCCCTACACCAAGGGCTGCAGGACTGTAATCGTCATTTCTCAGTCTTGCATGAACCCAGATGCCTGAACTGCTCTATGAAGTAAGACAGTAGGACTCTTGCCTTCCTCTCCCCAGTTGCCTAGGGAGCTGATGGAGTCACCCTGGACATGTTTAAAAAAATACTGAATGTGGCACTCATTGCCATGGTTTAGTTGATAAGGAGATGTTAGGACACAAGTTGGACTTCAAGATCTTAAAGGTCTTTTCCAACCTAGTTCATTCTGTGATTCTGTGACATTTTCCACTCTTGCCTCCAGCTTCTCCTGACAGCATCTCCTCTGCTGCCAGCTAGTAATTTTTTGCAAAGCTGCCCCACATTTTGTGTTCCCTGGCAGGGATGGTGGAGCTGAGTTTCTTCCAGGATCAAAAAAGAAACAGTTTATTCTTCCTGTGGGCATATGGCCAGAGTCAATGTAAAGTGAATTCTTTATTGTACTTCAAAATGACACTGAAGCTACATTGCTTTGTTAATCTTAATTTTATTATTTCTTTATTTTAGTAAAAAGTGTATCTCCTCTTTAGATACACAGGCAGAACCTAACTTTTACAGTCTATTCTGTTATTTAAGATACTGTCAGAGCACTAGAACTGCTGAAATGCTTTCTGATATATAGGATACCTCCTTCATCTACATTACCTTTATCTATCATCTTAGGCTTTTGTGGATTATGTACAGTCTCTCATGAAAGTCTATATCATGTTTTTGGAAGGGAAAGGCATTTCTGTAACCCAGAATGTGACCTTGGTTACTATATTGTGACTTTTTGGTGATTTGAGGCATAAGGCCTCATTTTCACCTGACAACTCTGAGAGTTGAATAACAGGCACTTTGGACATCTGGCTGCTTTCACCAAGGGCTTTCTCATGATGCTTTCTGAAACTCATGATCAAACCTACCTGATGTGATGATTTTATTCCAAAGAGCAAAGAATATTCTTTTTAAATATATTCACACTCTCTTACTGATTCTTTAGTGGACCTTTTATCAAATGGAGCAGATTGCCATTTTTCTGTCACTATAGCTCCCTGGAGAAATCAAGTAGCACATTCTCAATTGTTAGCAATGGGTAGTAATTTTTTTTTTTTTTTGCAGATGCTGTTCAGCAGCTTTGAATCAATGCAAAGCCTTAGAAAGAATAGCTAGTGCCCAAGAATGTGATTTCATAAAAAGCTTTAGGTTGAAGCACTTCATCCTCTGAAATGAAACAAAGCTATTAAGATTTTCATTCATAAAAAAAGGTAAAATTTTAGCTTCAGAATACCCAACATGACCATGATTAAGATACTAGCTTAATACTAAGATAACAACCACATTATAGACATAGTTTATTTTTTCCTGATAGTGTTTTATTATTTTAAGAATGCAACTAAATAACCACTTCACCAGTAATGTGTTCATTTCACAACAATATAATTTCAAGACTAAATAGTATGGAATCTGGAGAATCAAGTTCTGATACACTCTTAGAGATTAGTTCATTGCCTGAAGAATTTATTTTCTCTTTTTTTTTTAAATTTTATTTCCTAATAAAGCATATATTAATCCAATGGGTGTATTTCCATAAAAAATGATATGACTACATTTGATATTTGATGCGTATGATTCCATTTCTGCCATTGCTCTCCCACCAAACACAACTATTGAAAATAGTGGTGGGTGAAAACATTGAGCTTCCTTCCAATTTTTGTGAATATTATTCTTTCATAACAGCAGCAGGGCTGAGCTGAATCCATTTTGGCAGTTTTGTGAGCTATATTGTGCATTCTGCTTAGAATTTGCAGGTGCTATTTATGTGTCCAGTTCACTAACATATTTCCTTATATTGCTGATAAAGGTCTATAGCAACCATTCTTTCACTTAATGATTATCTTGTCACATAGTGCTGGGTGGTTCCAAAGGGCCTATTGTCTTGGAATGCTACATGCACTTGTATTTCAAGTCCCATAATGTCTAGGTAATATCACCATTTTTTGGTCAAGGTTTATTTTCCCTATGAACAGAACTTGTAATGAGAAGCACAAAGATTGTTCCAATCCATTTCTGCACCTTTGTGCTGCCAGTGTTGCATTACAAATGTACTCCTGATCCTGCTATGATTCAACTTTTGATTTAACAACACAGTGGCAAATTTGGCTGCTGTCTTCATGTACTATGTGCACACTGAGAGACTAAAAATCTGTTAAAGATATGCTCTAGGAAATCTTTGAATTACAAGGCTTTATTCCTCAGGCACCTTCACGTTGCTGCACTACTTAGGAGAGCCCACTACCCTAGAAGATAAAATCCGTATGCACCTTAGCTTCCTCTACTCTTTACAAGCTTGTTATTGCCTTTGTGCCCTATGTGTTCCCTAAATAATTTGAATGGTGGTAATGATTAATTTTTAATTCATCTTTCTCCAGCTCCCCTCCCACTTTTCTTGGTGTGTGATTCCATAATTCTGTCCTGAACTGCAAAGGTGAACATTTTTATTTTGTTTCCTGTCTAGGATGAACGATATAGCTCCCCTAGAACCATTCCTGCAGGGGTGAGTTGTTTTTCTCAGCTATGTTTCCAGCAATCTTGAGTTGTGTATGCCAGAACCATATCTTAAGTATCTGGTTTTATGCATTAATAGAGGTAGATCTTGAGCTAGGAGAAACTGTTTTCTAACCCATTACAACCAGTTATATATTCTTACACAGTCCTGCAGAAGGTGACCTGAGGTTCCTGCTCTGTGCCAAGTCGAACACGAGCGAGCAGTCCCTGGCAGCCAGGAGTCATTGAATCTTCATTTTCTTTTTCTTTGTAAAACTGGTCTTATCTATTGAAAATTCCTGAAAAGTAGCTATAATTGAATAAAACCCAAAGTCAGTAGAAGTGTGCTGGTGGAAATGTTATGTTACCAAAAAATTAGCATGGAGTAGTAATCTCAGTTGCAGCAACTTTTTCACCTATTATGTGAATAGAATTGGTGTTGACTCACTTTGAGTACTGTGTGCAGTTCTGGGGTCCACAATTTAATAAGAATGTGAAGGCACTCAAATGCATCTAAAGGAGGTTAACAAGGCTGGAGAAAGAGCTGAATGTGATGTACTGTGAAGAGCAGCTGAGGGTTAACTTAATTCCTTTTTTGTACTGTGAGGATGGCGAGGCACTGGCACAGGTAGCCCAGAGTTGTGTGTGCCCCGTCTCCAGAAGTGTTCAAGGCCAGTATGGATGAGGTTTTGAGCAATCTGGTCACGTGGAAGGTGTCCCTTCACAGGGCAGAGGAGTTGGAACTGGATGGTCTTTAAGATCCCTTCCAATCCAAACCATTTTATGATTCTATGATGCAATAATTCCCTTTCACAAAATATAAGGAATCCTCATCTTTGTTTGCAGAAGAGAAGTAATGAAAATGTAGCCTCACATAGCTGGGGATTTTTTCACAGATTCTTACCCATTTCACTTAACTGCTTTGTGTCTGAGCGAGCAGAGCTGATGAGCCTGTCTGTGGTCTCACAGAACAAAATTGTATGGCTCCTCTCAGCAAGTGCAGAAGGATTAAATAATGCTTGATTTTCTGAACATCTCTTTTGAGGATATGATACTTATGAGTTCTTAGGACAGAGTAATTCCCATTTCTCAGCTCTGGAACATGTATTTTTCTGAATGACTTGATAGAAATGTATAGGAAAGGAAATGAATCTATTGCCAATGAGATGGAAAAGGAACCAGCCATTAGTAAGGCATAATCAAGGTCAATAACACAAGGGATCCAATACTGCCAGGCTTAGTAGCAACATCATCCTGAGTGTCAGATAACAGTAACTCCCTTTGAATACTTTATGCCACTTTTGGACATTTTGTAGCAGAACAATCCAATATATATTATCATCATCTAACTTCTACAGGTTGTGTACCAAGATACAGTATGTTCTTCCCTGCCAGACGAATAGCAATTCTGCGAGGATAAAATTTATTTAATGGACTGCATGCTAGTAAGAGTTGTTGACTCTGGGACCTTTCATCTAAAAGAACAAATCTCTACTGGCACATTTAAATCCAGCTGCCACAGTGTTTATCTCTCCTGTTACTCAGACACATTCCTGGAGGCACAAGAAGAGATGGGAAAGATAATTCCTTGGTTTCCTATCACACTAAGTTAATTATGAAGGTAATAATCAGAAAACACAATGTGCAGCTTCTTCAAAGTTATCAGAAAGATTTGTTGAGAAATAAAACGCAGCAGCTGTGAGATATTTTTTCATTCTATTGAAAGTGGTTTTGGTAACCAGTATGGATCATGTTTGTTATGTTGTTAATTAGGGACGGACTTGAGTTCCTGGAGTCAACTTACAATGCAGGGATGTACCATACTGCCTAGAGCTTCATATTAGTGGCAATGCAATGCACTTCCTGTTGCACTTCCTGTCTTTTCATTCTTCCTCCTGAATCAGTTTCTTGTGATAACTCTTCTATGACTCACAGAGAGGACTTCTCTGAAAGACAACTCTGCAGGTTTCTGGACCAACCATGTTCACTGAGGACTTCAGACTGAGTATTTTATCAGCATGCTCTTCCATGGCTTTCCCATGAGAGCAGGGAAACGTAGCTCACACAAATCCCCTGGGGCTCATTCTTTCTTCATTTTCCCCAGAGATAGTGCTGTACTCCAGCATAGCTGAGCAATTCTAGCCCAGGGTGCTGGAAAAAACTGCACCAAGGTGACTGACTGCTGTTCCTAGGAGATTGGAGGCTAGATGATATTTCACAACTTGAGGCAAGTTACACAGAAAGGAGTCAGTGACTGATACCCAAAAGAAGTAAATAAATCCCAAAACCCCACAAAACAACACCAACAACAAAC
>JAWWMU010000121.1:24946031-24957784 GCA_035048155.1 Cinnycerthia olivascens
TAGAACACATTATAACACAATCTCAAATATCTTCATTTAACTGACAAAAATGCTTACTGAAGTGATTACCATTTTCTTGTATGAGAGAGAAAATATAAAAAGTAGCATTATAATAAACTTTCAACGTTTTATGCAAATATGAACACTTCAATACAGAAGCAATTTTAAGGTAGAATAAATTGAATAGATGACTTCTACTTTTGATATTTCAGTATTTCTGATAAACTAAGTGCAACTGATGTGACAGGAATAATAATTTTCCCTACTTGAAAGCTGAGAAAACCTAGGTGTGATCAGCAAGGAAAATCTCCATACTCTTAATTTCTTGTAGTTACCATAGGAGAATAAATTAAAACCAGCTTTGTTGAGGGAGGGCAGAAGGCTCCCCAGCTATTTAGAAAACATACAATTACATTAATTCTGAAAAAAAAACCACTTTTTTTTTTTACAGGATATACAAGATAAGTAAAAAAGGATGTTTCTTGAGCTCTAATAATCCATCATTTCTCCTGTCTGTGGGCTGTAAATTCATTATTCTTTTGCATATTTTATTCCACCAAATTACCTTATCTAAGGCAGTGTACAGGCAACAGAAATAGAAAATCCAAGAAATACTATCTTTTCCTGTATACTTATCATGCCATTCCTTTTCTGCAAAAATGCTTACAAGGTACTAAAATGCTAGGGTGTGGCTCTGGAGGTGCATTTATCATTATACAAAGGGATAAAGAAGCATTCTTTTGGAAAATGAACTTTAAAATTAGCCTCTGGAAAACAAACAACAACAAATTTTGTGATACAAGAGAAAAGAGAAAATATAAAGAAATCAAGATGAAAACTCCAGGCTTCCTGTAAATTTACTAGACCTCAGAAGAACAGTGCAGCTGCAATAATTAAGGTTGTCTTGGAGGCTTTAGGAAGATGTGTGGGGGGGGAAATTTTAAACACTCTGAGTGGCTCAGAAACCTGTTTTGTTTCAGTTGTGGACATCTGAACATCTCACATATTAAAACAAATCTAATGTCAGTGTTTATGAATTTGGCACTCAACAAAACTATACTTTCCAAGTAGCAGAATTCAAAACTATTGAGTCGATCTCATATCACAATATTTTGCATTAAGAAAAAAACCCTCACAATCTACAACAACATTAGGCCACAACACTGCCTAAAATATACATTTAATTATTTATCAAGGTTTTCCCTTATCACAGCCGGAATTGGTCTTGTTAGTGAGCATGCATTCTTTGATATTTGGCCTAGAAGGAATTTAAAGTTGAGAAACATAACAGTTAAGAGAAATAGGGATTGCTGCTCTCATTCCTTAGCTACTATAAAAAGCTGTACCATCTTCTCAGAGGAAAAGATGAAAATGGAGTGTGTATTAAAAAAAAATTAATAATTTATAATATAGCTGTCAATATAAGCCAGATATGGAAGTTATTGGCTGCATAAAGACAAGAACTTGGCCTTGCTGGAAAAAGATTGACTCACTTATGAGCATTACTGTTGTAATATTATGGAAAAACTAGATTTTCATAATTCAGATGTCCTCTTTGCCTCTCAAGTTCAGCTTAACACATTGTTAACAGGCATTTCCTTGTAAGACAGAGTAACTTCTTGTAAGACGCAGTGATTCCACTCTTGCTGAATGTTAAGTATGTGATATGCCTGGTCTGCATTTTCAATGAGAGCAAATGGAGTGCATAAACCTAGACATTACTGCAGCTCTTGATAAGACTGCCAACCTAAGAGCTACAGTCAACATCTTGCCCTTTACTATCTTTTCTGTAAAGGTTACTAACATCTCTTGGGACTTGTTACAATGCAAGTGAACTGTTCAACATTTTCTGCAAGCTTGGTCATTTCTCTTCTAGTTATTTCACCATCTCAAGCAATGACAGCAGAAAGAGACACAGCAAAAATGGTTAATGGGCTGCAATTTAACTTATGGCAATTGAAGAACTACTCTTGACAAATAAAATTATACAGACAGCATATATAAGACAGGAATTAATCTCATTAGTTAGCCAGATGGGTTTTTTAAACATCTGTATCCTGCAATGGAAGCACACGGTTATTTCCATAGTGAATCCACATGGTCATTGATGAAGGCTGAAAAACTATTAACGATTTTTTTTTTTTTTCTTTTATTAGGTCACATTAATTAATTAAAAAAAAAAAAGGTTGGATCTCTGTACAGTAGGTGAGAAAAATACAGGAATTTCTCATAAACTCTAGAAAAAATATACATCCCACTGACATTCCTGGTACTCAATTTTTAATTTTGATAATTTATGTGATAAAAACGGTGTTAATTATATGAAATACAAAATGTAGCTTCTCAAACAGATATTTGAATAAGAAAGAGTTTACCTACAGGTTTAATGTCTCTTCTACTTTTCCAGTCTTTATAAGAGTCAGAGATCCAAACTATGGTAAAAATTTTGCCCAGGTACTGACATTTCTGTTTATGATAGACAAATGGAACTGAATTCAACTATCTGTCTTGTCATGCTGCCTATGAATAAAACATTACAAAAATCCCTTATTCTTCACCTTTTTCCTCTTCCAATTATAATGCAAATTTTCATTGAAAGTTCTGTTGCTCTTCTTATTATATTTGATTATAAATAATTTATCCAAATAATTTTCTCTTCAGATATAACATTTTCAAAATAGCAAAAGATATTTTTAAGTTAATGGCACCATTTTTCTTTATCATCCATATATTTCTAAATTATGCTAGTCCCTCCATTTGGTGCCTAAATGCAAGACACCAATGAAAAGGCATTATTTTGGAGAACTTATATAAAGCCAGATAAAGGCATATTCCCAGTATTAAAACAAAACAAAAAAAAGAAAAAAGGATTGAAAAGTTTATATAGTTTAACAAAGGGATGGAGAAATAGATCAAATAAATCTTGGGCACATTCTCTAACTACAAGACAATCCTGTCAGCTTTCCTTACTAAGCACAAAATAGGGAGGAAAAAGAAGCACCCTAATAATGTCCAAATTCAAAAACTATTGTGTGGCATTATAAATTTTTGGGTTTATGTCCTACTGTCACCAGTAATTGCAGGAAACTAAGCTTTCTAGCAAGAGGTCTCCAAAAATGAGATTTTTTGATGAAGTGTATTCTGTTCAGCATGAAAGTCTACAAATATCTAAAGAAGCTCTTTGCTTCTAACAAGTAGGGCTACAGTTCTGTCTTTGTGAAATCTACTGCCAATTGCAAGGCTTTAATCAAAGAATTGAAGGGAACAGCTACAGAACTAAATAATGCAGAAATGACACTACAAATTATATTCTCATATTTTGATTTTTTAATAGTTTCCACTGAGGATTTTATTGATGTGTTATCATAAGGTAGACTGCCTCCATACAATTTCTGTATACAAAATCTGAGGAGCAAAATTACTAAGTTGAGAGTAGGTATGATGCACAACACAGCATAACATCGGTGGCCAAAGGGTATTCTATTTTTCTGACTATTTTCTGTTTTAGTACCATTGGTCAAGATAAAAGAAAAATTCCCTCATTGCACTAGATTTAAAAAAAATAAGGTAACAAAAGAATTACTCATTGTAAAAGCTGAAACAAAAGCTGAATTCTCCCTTCAAAAACAGACATCAGCCCAAATACCATTTTCCAGCCCAGGACACTTCTGGTCAGGACAAATGTTGTTTTGTTTGCCAAGAGGAGGAAGTATAGTATTACATAATATACAGTATGCACACCCATCCCTAGTGATAACGGTGTACAAAAAGGTTTCTTTCATTTTCTCTTTGTTATCACTTAGAATAATTATGCTTATATCTGAAGAAGAAATATTTTTATCAAGACAAAAATCTGTCTTGAATAACATAGATGTGTTTTGTTTAGGCTAAAAGAAAGAACTTTTTCTGTGAAAAAATACTGCTTTTAACTCCCGGTCATTCTTGTTCATTGCCTTTGAATCTTCTACAACTGGACTGGTCTGTCTGTAGTGCAGCACTACGGTACTATTCACTTGCACTTTCCCACATTTGAAAAGAAAATTAATATCTTTATGTATTTTTAATGTCTTAACTTAAGAAAACAGTGATAAATTAAATATATTCCACTCAATTTTTACTGTTAGTCATGTTTAATGCCACTAGCATTCTCATTCAGGACATTTGTCTACACTTAAAATAATTTGGTCATGTCCATGGAGTCATCATAATTTGAAAACTCATCACCACATGTTTCTTTTAAATAAACTTTTAATAATAAAATATATAAGCTTTTAAATACTTATCCAGTCCACTAAGTTTGTGTTGAAACTCAGCAAAACTCATTATTATCTTGTAATATAATTTACTTAAGTCATATAGTATTTTTGTAAATAACATTGTGGGCTGTTCTCACTTTACTCTTGTTTTCATTTATGTAGGCCAACTTTTACTAAGGTCACTACAAACACCTCTGAATTGTATAGGTAATGAAAAAAAATCTAAATGCATATGCTCACAGAACCAGTAAAAAATCAGAGCTGTCATTAAATGTAATTCTTTACAGATGTTTGATCACATGATCCATGGCCTGAGCAAAAGATCCTTTTTGTCCTTCCATTACCATTCCAATGTGTGCTGACGCACTAATTGGGTGTAAAGAAAGTAAATAGTAAATACATAAAACATGTATGTATGCAGCCTTTTACCCTATATAGAAATTAAAGTTTCTCTTTCCCTTTAATTTGAAACATGGTATGGTTTCAAATGGTTCACAGATTATAACTTTGTTATTAGGACTATAGGAAAATAGTTACTAGTTCACCCAGAAACTAAAATTTATCAAAATTAGAAGAAATGGCACCAATTTACAGGGTCTTAGAAAACGTCCTGCTAAACAGCTCACTATGTTTTCTCTTTACCTCCTCACCTACTCCCTTTTGCAATCCAGCACAGAAAGCTTACTCTTCTCAACTGCTAGCCACAAGAACTTTCTTTCTCAAGAAACACTGAATAAGAAATTCAAAATGTTCATTAATTTTTCTAGGTATTTTACTTATCTGGTAAGAAGTAATATCGCAGCATAGTTTTCGAAAACCTTTTCCTTCCCAAACATTAGGAAAAAAAGGTCTGCAAAAAGAATAAAATTCTGAATATTCCATTTTGATATCTTCATCCTGACTGGAAGATGATGGTTATTTATACTCTGATCTCACAGTAACATACACTGCGTAATATAAAAAGATTGAAAGCAATGGATAGTAGCAAAAATATGTCCAATATTCTTGAGTGTAATTTTATAATTTTTTTCCTGTAATCTAAAATCCTTCCTATTCCAGGAGTATTTGGGTGAAAATTAACCTAATTTTAATGCAAGTATTATTAAATCCTCTATGATATGGTAAATTATTTCCTTTTCCTAGCATCTTTTAATTTTTTATTAAATAAATGTGCTCAAAATTTTAAGCTCTTTTAAGATTTTATTGCATTGGCTTTTGCTGCAGTATCATGCTGCTCTTCTAATTTTCACCTTTATTGGCAGGCAAAAAAATTTATTACAGAGTCTCTGCAAAGACTTCAAAATACCCTCAAAAAATATATGTTCTTTAAGACATATAATACAGAAATATTGGTTCTAGGAAACAAAATCCTATAGAAAAGTGTGTACAGCTCAGCACAAGAAGGGACCAACAGATCATGCTCCCATTCCAGTTTCTGTGGAAAAGATGTGAAAAACATGATTTTTTTCTCATTATACTATTCCTACTTATATTTATTGCTGGTCTTTTTTGGCTTTTTTCCCTCTGGATTTGGATGGACTGCCACCCAAGTATTTGCATAAAACAAAGATTCCTAATGAGTTCTTAAGCCTCCACGTGAAACTAAATCTGTGGACATACTACAAGCAAATATCAGCCTCAATTATCACATTACTTTAATTTTCCAGAAGACCAGCAATAGCTGTATCCTGAGATAAAAAATGACATTGTTAATTAATTGTAACATTTATTCAGAAAATGATGTGGTGTTTCCTTATGATAACTACTATCCAAGGAACTGTGCTAAGATACCCATATCACTGCATCACATAAATTACAGGAGTTTTGTTTTGAAGAATACATACAATTTTCATTGCTTATTTTGAACAATTAGTGATTTTTTTTAATTATTATTTTTTAATCTAAATTTTAATTGCTGCATATTGACCAAAAAGAACACAAGAACAACAGTGCCTTGAACGATCTCTGGTTTTGTCTTTTTTTAGTTCTTGAATAAATTTCTTATTTGTGCCTGCTTTGAAAATAAGCCCCTAAATGAACTTCAGTCCATAAAATCAGGCTTGCCTTTCCACATTGTCTTGATTTTACCACCATTAGATATTTGATTAGAAGAAACTTGGTGGAATCCTTTGTATACTAGAGAAAAATGTGCCCTATGACTGCTGAAGCCAATCTGAAACAAAGCAAAGGTTGCTGTATCAGTGCTAAAAAGAAATAGGTCGGATAGTGAAGAAAACAAATTAGGACTTTGATGGGATTTTTTCTCACTGAGACTAAAACTCCTATAAGGAATATGCAAATGACGAGTGGCACTAGAAAGTTAAACACACTTAAACACCAGTAATAGAAGAGCCATATTTCTTTTATAGCAAGAGTTAGGAAATAAGGTGACAATGCGATAATAAAAGCATCAATTCTCAATCATATGGAGCCATCCAGAAAGATCAGAAAACAGTAACAAATTATGTTTCTTTTGAAATCATTAATATACCACTAAAGTTTACTGTGAACTCTGAAAATTCTCACACAATTTAGATAACTATTTGTTGACTGATTCTCTTTTTCTCAAGGGTACATCAAATATACCAGATTTAGTATTTCAAACACAGCTTAATCAGAGAAAGTTAATATTGCACAAAACAAGGTAAGAAATACATCATATATTCAAATATGAAAGATAACTACAGAAGAGTTCCTCATGAGATTTTCAGACTTCCATAACTCAGCAGCCTAACAGTACCAGTATCCTTCAGATTCAACTGGCCAGCCATATCTGCCCAGGCTTCTGGAAAAGCTTCAAGGGATGAAGATTCGGGTGCCATTGGGAAGAAGCACCTTTCGTAATCTTCCACACCAGTTTTCCCTTAGTGTCACTTTACTTTCACACACCAAGAGGATGTGACAACCTCAACTTTCAGGGTGAATATTTTTAGAACAGTGAACATCTAGAGATCAGCATGACTCAGCTACCCTTGTTTAAAAATTTGGTTAAATTTATTCACTTGAGATCCTCTCATCTTCAGTAAAACCCTGTGTCTGAATTATTCTTTGGAGAGGATTATTCAGACACTTTAATAAAAATCAGGAATGCAGAACAGATCCATGCATTTTAGATGCATGCAAAGCTCTAGCTTTCATGTTGGAGTACAACTTGCAGCATAGAACTCCCATATATGTGAGGTATTAATGTTGATTTGGTTTAAGTCTTAATAGTTTTTCACCATTTTAATGCTCTGCAGTCAGCAGACTGATTCTGTATTTCAGATATCATGATACTTTGCCAAGTGCCACTAGGACCTGCCCAAAAACCTTATGCAAAATATAAATTAAATTGCCATCCTATTCCAACTGCACAGCACTGTTGACAAACCACTACCAGTAAACTGTGCCTGTTTTCTAGCAGCAGTAATAAATCCAAGCATCCTGTTTCTCGCAGAACTTTATCTGAATGCACAATGTCAGTGCAGCCTGATCTCTTCAGTACTATTACAAGTACCTGGAGAGTTTTACAATTAATATTATTATGAGCTTTCTGCCAGGAATACCCTTGAAACTATGAAATGTGCCCTGCTGTATCTGGGAAGGAGAAAACTACTGCGGGACAAGGAAGGGGAGCTCATTTGATAGCCAGGGTTGTCTTAAATGTTAAACTGTAAAGAAGCAAAATGCTTTTGAAGGTAACTGAGATAGTCATTAACCATATTTTAACTACAGTCATTTTAGAGATTTGTGACAGGTGTAGGAAAAAGCAAAATAGCCTTGATATATTCCTTGTTCTTCCAGGCCTGTGGGATTAGGGGCTGCATATGCAATAGGAATTTAAATCTTGCCAGAATCTTGTAATCAAAAGTTTGGTACTTCTCTATGAACTTGTGAATAAAGAAGCTACATTTTTGTATCTTTTGATCTAAGACAGATCTAAATCCATCTTAAAGAGGACACCCAGTCAGTCACCTTACTCAGCTGTGCTCTTATTTCTGGCAACACTGTGAAAAAGTACTCCATGACCATTTGACGTAAACTGCTGGAGACTCTACCAAGTATGCTGCTAATATCAAATCTTTACATACTGTTTCAATGCAAAGTAAAACAAACCAAAACCAAAAGCAAACAAAAATATCCCAACCCACAAAAATGCCACAAATTGCGTTATGTTTCTGCTAGACCATCCAATTGTATTCAGGGCCCGTCCTTAAAAATTCTTGATAATTTGTTGAAGAACAGGCTAAAAGTTAAGTCTAATTCCCTGTATTAAATTAACTGAAACAAAACAAATAAATCTAATTATTTGAAAATTACATAAAAACTCAGCTTTCATGAATATTCACTATTTCTTACCAATGTTAAAAATACTGAGAACAAGGTAAAACCAGATGGTTCCATATGAAAGCAATAATTACTGCATCAGAACAATGGTTCATATCCTCACTCTGAGAACAGCCAATACCAGCTGCTTTAATGAAAAGTACAATAAACTGAACAGTAGGCTGTTACTGCTTTTCTTGAATTGTAAACATAACAGAGCCAAGTAATTATTTTTTTCATCAGCAAATTCTCTGTAATAAACACATTTCCAAATAATAATAACTATTTTAAATGGCTGTGCATTTGAGCAAGAAAAAGTAATTATTCTTCAATAATATTTCACACTAGGTTTAGAAATACTATAGTCATTATTAAGTCACAAAAAAATGCACATGAATGAACAAGGCATAGTGCCCATATTTTCAACAGGATGCCACAAATTTCTCGGCTATTCAGTTTTTGTGAGATTATTTCTTCTCAAGCCTTTAACATACTTGGTGGCCACAAATGAAAGATTACAAAAGTGGAACAATGTCACAATTTCTCTTTTAACTTCAAGCTTAAGTTCACATATCATCTGTTTAAAATGAAACATTTTGATTTGAGCTTCTAAACCAGCAGCATGATCTTCCAAGGTGCTGAGCCAGGGAACCCATCAATTACAGACAGAAGACTTTAACAATTAATTCTGCAATTGGGGCTTTAAAAAGACCCCAGAACAGACAGACAAAAAAAAATCCATCATCTTTTCTAACAGAAAACAGAACCATTCTTTATGTCTAAGCACTGCGACCTGCATACGGTCCCACTTCAGATGATCTAGTTCACTAGCTTTCTCCAGCTATTTTTACATTATTACATTCTGGTTTGAGGTTGTTATCTGTACAGCATCAGTGTTTTTCACTCAAACATATATAACAAGAGGTTTGCAACCTGCCTGCTGAGACTATTTGCTCTGAGGATGTATACATGCATGTGTGCATGGCTTGACACTGAAGGGTTGTTCAGAATCTAATCTGTGCAGAAGCTCAACATTCTCATCCTCAAATATTCACTGACCATACAAAATCCACAAGAAAACTATTTAACACCACAGAGCCCCCAGTCTGTAGCACCATAAGCTATGTAACTACTTTCTCAGCAATAAATGAATACTCAAGCCAAGTTTTAACCAAATGCTGATTTTTACCAAAATATTGATTGTACAGGGCAAACAATAACTCAGCTGATATTTTGGTCAGTTACATTTAAACATGGTGTTAAGGAAAGAGAAAAAGTTCTACATACATCACACATATATATATCTGCATATACATAAATATTTATACTATAAATTTTAGTAGGTGATGCAGTAACAAATTCTTCCTCCCTGCCCCAGGACAGAGGGACTTCTTATTTGGGCATTACAGGCAAATATTCTAACTGCAGTATGAAGGTGCTGTAGCTAATTGTTCCACAGCACAGAAAAACATCTTCCTAATTTCAGTTTGCCATTACCTTTTCTAAATAATACAAGATAGTGACCATTTGAAGAGGTATCAGTGCAAACTATAACCCAAGAATGAAAAGGTGCTTAACAGATACAAAATGCTCATATGCTGCCCTACAATGCCAACCTATTAGAAAGAAACATGATTTCTCATAATTCTGTGAAGAGTCAGCCTTTTCTAGAGCTGCAATTTCACTACAGGTAAAACTGGTTGGAGATTAAGCTTTGAATTCAGCTACTGCTTGACTAAACCAATCTTGTACAAGAGTAATATTATACACAAATAAATGCAAATAATTTTATGTGTTCAACTGACACCATTGATCTAGTAATTCAGGAAAATCGTCTTGGCCTTACCATATCACAAAGTGAATTTTTCTCTTTAAGCAAATGAAACCCTAAAAGCAGAGGCGCCAAAATCATGTCCAGAAAGTTTCCTAGTAAGGGACACTTTTTTTGGGGTTTTTTTTTTTTTTGGAGAACGGAAGCTAGGCACTGGCTCCCTAAGCTCCCCAACTTACACATCAATGTCATCTGGTATCTCCCTTGTCTCTCCACCACAACAGGGGTAAGCATGGATTGATAGTTCCAGATAATTCACTAGTCTTTACAATTCTGAATATATTAGCTTTGGCAGATAAATATTTGATGCATAATTCAATATATAGTGTATAACATATTAGGCATGACTACTCAATTGAAGTTGCATAAATATTTCCAGTGAAATATTTTGTTATCAGCTACTTATAACTTGCACTTCACAGGCTCTTGGTCTTGTCACACAGAATCTTGGTCTAGGTTTCACATTGGCAATTGAAGCAAAATTAATTTGCTCATTTTGCATACAGAGGCATACGCATATGCAGGCTCCCCTCTCTCTGCACATTTTTATGAGAATTGTCACTGCACAGACCTCCTCCCCAGTAGGCAATTCCCTACTCTTTTAGAGATATGAATAACAGCAAACAGCATTCAGTATGCTAGAAAAAGCAGAGCCTGAGGAAGGGTTACAGGTTTACTGAGGGGAGCATCCTCAATGAGGTTGTGTAAAAACCATGACGTAACCTGTGCCATTCCCCAGGCAGCACCTCACACACAGGCCATCATATAGCTACACAAACTGCAGTTCTGCTGTTGAAGTCACATCTTTGATAGAGTTTGCTGCTCTGGATGTGATTTAGTGTAATTTTGAATGGTAGCAGACATATTAAGGAGGTAGATCTCAGGAGAACAGATATTTTTTCCAAAGTTATTGTTTCCCTATTATTTTAAAGTCTATGTTACTGAATCTTTTAAGAAACTGTCTTAATTGTTATGAAAAACTTTTGACATTTGTGTGCTAAAGCACACAGATAGATCTCCTATAAATCGGTGATAGCAAGATTAAATAACTGATTGGTTTCTACTCATTATTAGTGTAAATATAGTAGGTTTCTCCACTGCAATGCACACTAATGGATTGGTTCTGTTTAATGTCTTTATCAACAAACTATATGAGCAGGCTCAGTCAGTTTGCTGATGACACCAAGGTGGGCAGGAATGTCAAACTGCTTGATGGCTCAAACGCTATAGAAGATAGTAAAAGTGAACTCTGCAAATAACCAGTAATTCCTAGATATATCTCTGTAGAAATCCAAATTATATAAATTAATTTTTGAAGATTTCCCCTTCACATTGAAGAAGATTGCTTGTATACAGTCTGA
>JAWWMU010000121.1:24988268-25002702 GCA_035048155.1 Cinnycerthia olivascens
GAAACTAAAAATCTTTCAAACTGGCCTTGATAATAAGCAAAAAGAGCTTGCTCCAAAGTGATCACAGATTATAGATCGCTTATATTTCTAATCAGTGGCACTGCTTCTCTGATTGTGGAACTCACAGTAATGAGACTTACAGTAAACACTATGTATTCTCATGGCATTAAAACATGCAAAAAAACTCAAAATGAGAGAAGAATGACATCTGGTCTCCGTCGCTGTTAAGACACAAATGTACCAGCATTATTTTGACAAGAATTATTTTGTTATTTTAGCACACTGAAGACCAGAATTTAGCCCAATTTGCCAGGGATGCACATTTGTCATTAAATCATTCTGCATGAATATACTGCTATTCACTTTAATTTGTCCCTCAAAGTATGAAATCTATTTGGCAAGGTTAAACACCTCACCCATAAACATAGCCCTGAGTAGCAAGACAGATTCCCCAGACAGTGTCAACTGCAGCATTCATTGTGCCTCTTTCAAAGGAATCCATCTAAATATGCACAGAATTCTGTTACGCTCTTTATAACCTTGCAATGTTAAACTCAGCTCAATTTCTTCTTTAAAAACCAAGCAGTCAATTTTCAGTTATTGTTTAACATATCAGTTACCCATCTGCAAAGCAAACTTCAGCAAATTAATAAGCCTGTACCAAACCAAGAGCATGTAATGTCAAAACTATACAAAATACAACACTTAATGCTACTAAATTATTTACACAATGGAAATATCCAGTACAAATCTGATCATAATTTTGAGGACCAATATAAGATAAAATGTGGAGAAAGGGTCCATGAAGTTCAATCTTCAAAATAAAGTTTACTTGAACCATGTTTAGATGACTATTAAGACTTGGATACTTTGAATACTACTTGTACCTTTAAAAGTGATCTGAAACACTATAGGTTTGACATTTCCAAACAAACTAACTTTGCATAATTTGAATTTGACAGGCCTTGTTCTCAGGCCAGTTAATCTCTTTGACAAATTCAGGCACATAAAGTAAAACCACAGAATCACAGAATATCTTAGTTGGAAGGAATTCATCAGGGTCATCATGTCCAGCTTTGAGCCCTGCCCAGGACGTCCCCAGGAATCACATCATGTGCCTGAGAGTTTTGACCAAATAATTCTTGAACTCTGTCAGCTTTGGTGGTATGATGACTTCCCTGAGGAGCCTGTCCCAGTGTCCAACCACCCTCTGGGTAAAGAACCTTTTGATTATAGGCAACCTAAACCTTCTCTGACACAAGTTCAGGCCACTCCCTTGGGTCCTGTCACTGATCACCACAGAGATCAGTGCCTGCCCCTCCTCTTCCCCTCATGAGGAAGCTGTAACTGCAGTGAGCTCTCCCCTCAGTCTCCTCTTCTCTAGGCTGAACAGACCAAGTGACCTCAGCCACTCCTTGTATAGCTTTCCCTCAAGGCCCTTCTTCCTTATTTTCTTTCCCCAGTCCTTTGATGATGAGAATTCATGTAACATAAGCCTCAGGTACAGGGATAAAATTCCAGTTTTCCTTACACTGGGTCATCATACAGTGTTTCTGAATAATGCGTCTGTGTATTTCAACCACACTATAAAGTTATTTATATTGAATTACATTTCTTGCTGAACTCTATGCAAGCTTTTTTTCTCACTAATTCTCAAGTTACCTGAGCAGCATCTTATCTGGTAAGCTAAAACTGTTGGTGGCCCTCCTCTGGACTCTCTCCAACAGACCCATGTCCTTCTTGTGCTGGGGACCTCAGAGTGGGGAGAGCAGAGGGGCAGAATCCCCCCCACCACCCAGCTGTCTATGCTGCTTTGGGTGCAGCCTAGAATACACATTGGAAGGGACTTTCCTACCCCTGCCCTTATCTCCCACTCCATCCACTTGAGGTATGTGGGAAGACAGGTTGCCAATGAAGATTCGGGCAAAATATTTGTGTTCAGTTTTTTCTCAAATATTAAAGCTGACACTGGACTATTCTATTTTTTCATGGTTGAGTCTGGATCCTGAGATGGGTGACTATAACCAGATGTGAGTTCACGCAAACTTTTTCTTCCTTGGCTATTGCCAGCTTTCACAGAGGAGGGTTTCTGTTGCTGATACCAGCTAAGAACATGAGGTAGTGAAAAACGCTTTTCTATTCCTTACAAGATATCTGCAAGAACTAATATTACTTTTTCCAGATATGACATGTTCAAGAAGAAGGTTAGGGAAAAATACAAAAGGTCACAAGAGGAAAGGAGAAATCAGCAACATGAATTAGAAGTCTGAGATTGATGAGGGAATTTTAATTCACCACAAAATTGAGCATAAGAGGGTCCTCCAAATGGATAAAATAGGATTAGAGGGATGGAGCATCTCTCCTATAAGGAAAAGCTAAGAGAATTGGGATTGTTCAGCCTGGAAAACAAAAAGGCTTCAGGGTGATCTATTGCAGCCTTCTAGTACCTGAAGGGACTCCACAAGAGAGGAGGAGAAGGACTTTTTACATGCTCTTGTAAAAGAGCCCAAAGCAGTCCTGTGAGTGTTCCCAGCCAGGCTGGATGGAGCTTGAACAACTGGCTCTAGTGAAGGAAGCCCCTGTGTATGGCAGAGGGATTGGAACTAGATGATCTTCCCAACCGTGTCCATTCTATGATTCTGTGATTAACACGCCAACTATTATACAGTTAGCACATCTAATTGTCAACATTGGTTATACTGACAAAAAATAACAAAAATTTAATATTGTTCTGAAATTAAAATGAAGTAAAATCTTTTCATGTCATCAATGCCTTCTGAGTCCTGGTATGTAGACAAGTATGTAATCATATTAGATTTGTAAGCAAATGTTAAAGGTAGAATGACAGAACTGATTTGCATTACATGATCTAGGTGATTCTAAAAAGGAACTTTCCAAGATAGGGGGAAGAAAATCTTTTCAATATTCCTGCTAGAATATTGCTCCTGACATACTTTATATTTATTCTAAAGACCCACTTTTACTATTCACAGGAATGACAGAATATCACCTGAAACCAAAAATTACCAGAACTAAATTTGATTTTCCTGCATTATCAGCAACAACTAGCAGGGTCTTTTTAACACACAGTTTATTGTATTATGTGTCACTTTTGGGATTTTGCTGGCTCTTAAGCTGTAAATGTGCAAATTATTTATTCCAACATTTGTTTCTAGTAACTGAAAAAAAAATTATAATACATAAAGATGTATTTGCAAATTCTGTGAAAGTCTCCTACAGTGAGAGGCAGAGATATTCCACAGGATGTGTGGGAAGCTACCAGGTGATGAAAATGAAAAACATTTTTGTGAGGTTTTACTTATAGCCAAATTGCTTTTTAAGGGCGAAAAGTACAGAAGTATAATACTTACAAGCTCACATAAAAATGAATTGTTTCTTGAAAGAATATATGCTACTGACAGCTCATTTTACTACTAGAAATCTGTAACAGAGGAGGTATATATGGTATTACAAGATAAATGAAGAGCTGGCAGCTGCTTTGAGTGACCTCATTAGTTAATATATTAATCTTTATCTTTTACCTAAAGGCCAAAAAAAAAAAAAAATCCAAACAAATCCAAAACCCAAACCCACCATAAAACCAAAATCAACCAAAAACACCATAAAAGCCACAAAACTCCCCAACTAATCAACCAACTAGGAAAGCACATTAAACTCCTAATCTATTTTATTTGTTTCATATCAGGACATTACTTCTTCCTTCACTCTGAATAAAACCACATTTTACTTCAAAGACATTCTAAGAGATTATTGACTAGTGTGGACTAATAACTCTAGATTCCACCCATTCCAAGTGTCAATTAAGCTCCAGGTTCACTGTCACTATCGAGTAATTTTTTGTTTCTTTGATTTTGCATATTCTGCTGCAGAACTTTTCTTAGCTTCTGGAAGCTCTGCTCCATTACTGTGGTGCTGCCATGCTGCTGGCAGCATCTGACATTCTTTTCTACTACAGGAACAATAAAATAAATTGCATTGAGGAGCTCATATTCTTCCTTTCTGCCTGAAATGCTGTTCCTGGAATGCTCTCCTGGCTTTACACAAGGCATTGCGATTTAGCAGACTTCCTTTCTGCTTCAAGGGAGCCAAAACCAATGGCATACAAGGATGCAAGGATGGCTAGGAATAGGGTGAATACATGCCAGCCTCATGGACAGCTTTATAGTGAGTGTATCGGGCAGCAGTACAGTCAGACCAGCAGAAGCAACAGGAGATGTGCCAGAAAGCCAGATGAGAATCCAGATGTCACTGCTGGGGGAAAAAACCCAACAAAACACCAGCACCTAAACATTTCCCACATTTCTGAGCTTTGTGTCTGGATGACAGAGTTGCCAATTTACCACTTTAGCTGGTTTGAAATGTCAGATCATTCATAACAGATTGATAAAGCTTAGTTCTCTGATAAACATTAATAAAACATGGCAGAGGACTGCAAGTTAAACTGAAAATAAGAGACTACATTGATCTACATTATGCAAATCAGATTTTTGTGATTCTCTGTCTGAATACATTAGTATCAGACTAGAATATTTGTAAAGCATAAACACCTCTTCTTTCATAGCAACTTTCAAGTCAGTGCTTTGATGGCAGTATTTCTCAAACAATATCTGAAATGAGTTATTTTGGTTTTACTCTACTCTGAAATGTATATTGTAAACTTAATAGGACTGATGGAACATTCTTCAAAATCTCACTGACTTCCAAAACACTCTGATTATGTTTGAAAATGTACATTTCAAAATATCATATTTACAATATCTTGATATTTGTAAATA
Source organism: Cinnycerthia olivascens (assembly GCA_035048155.1). Lineage (NCBI taxonomy): Eukaryota > Metazoa > Chordata > Aves > Passeriformes > Certhiidae > Cinnycerthia > Cinnycerthia olivascens. The sequence goes on from JAWWMU010000121.1 coordinate 24,993,065, forward strand.
TTGAGCATTTAGAAATAAATGCTCACCTTAAATTTTCAACCATAGTTTTGCAGTGTCAAAAAGCCTTCAAAGATAAGAACTGCTCAAATTAATGCTTCTGTCAGAAATATTTTAGTTTTTCCACAGTAAAACTAGCCCTCTATTTCAACAAGGCATCTGCCTTCAATAACTTAACTAAAAGTTTTATTTGATCAAAATCCACTTCAAATATCAACAAAAATCATTGAAGATTGCCGTTCTTTTATGCCGTATTAGCAAACTTTCTCTTGACCTTTCTCTTACTCCATATATATTTTCACAGTAGATTCCATACATGCTGCTAAAAGACTCAACTTTTTCTGCCCTCACATCAATACATTAAGTATAACCTATTCCTTTATAAACTGTCTTCTGCAGTGTCAAACTGAGATAGTGATGTAAGCTTAGAGCAAAAAAAAACCAGCAAATATATGCCTGTTACATGCATACACATATCTGGATTAGTGCAAGGGTTCTTTCATGTAAAATAAAAAGGTTTTTTTTTTAATCCAAGATTAAATCCAATGTTTGAGTCATTAATATAATTACAACACCTTTCTGGTTTAGACCTGCACAGTGCCAAAACTACCAGATATTCAGGATTTTCAATTAAAATTGGATAGCAAAACCATATCTTTTTAAGCAAGTAAATAAAATTACTAGAAATTTTACATCTGCTTCTAGTAGTCTCTGTACTGGGATTGAACTCAGTTGATGTGAATCCACTCTGGTTGGAGGGTAGAGGGATTAGCAACTGATCTAAAAGAAATCCTTAGGTAATGATCCAAGTCTGTTCTCATCCAAGTGGGTCAACCTGCAGTTTCATGTACAACTGCAGTAAGGTCAGCTAATTTCCTCAGAAGACCAGGAATTCGTACCTAGAGATTAAGATCTAAAAGTCTGTGGTCATTCAAAACGCAATATCTTCATAATTGCCAACAAAACATATCTTGAGTACAGCTATTCACAATGACTACAGACATCAAAACCTACAGATAAGGGATATGCCTTACAAGTAGTGTGAAAACCTGGTCATTTTCCAGACACTAATCATATTAATAAACTTTTATGCATAGTATATTTACTAATAATTCTTCTACTAATAAGCACATATTTTCTGAAAAAATCCCTTAAGTCATAGTATATTTTCTTTCTTTTTTTAGAGAGAAGATGTTCCTGTTTCTAATTGAATTCAGATCTGTAAAACTAATTATCTTAACACTATATCATTATGGCCTTTCTTGGTAATGCTGTGTCTGCATCACAAATTTTTGTAATTTTTGCTTTTTCTTAATGCAGTGTTTTTCACTTTGAAAGTTACATTCATTTAGGTATTATGTTAGGTTCATTTGGTGTGTTCATTTTGAAATCAAACACACTGACATGTTTCCTCAGAAAAAATGTTTCTCTTTTTTTTTTTTTAAAGGAGGAAGAAAATGTTTAACCATAATGACAACTTTAAATGTACTTGCTTTTAAACTGTCCCAATTAGGCTTCAAAATTTGCACCTATTAAGCTAAGTGGATTGAGGAACAAAGGGTTTCCTAGTTCAGTTATTGCAAGATTAGGTTAAAACATATCTACATGCTGATTAGTTTACAGCAATAACACACGTGACCTTTAGAAAAATTAAGTGGAAAGCTGAGACTACCACAAAAGTTGCTTTTACATAGGAGTCCTGTCTTTTGCTTATAATGGTACATTTGTAATATGGTCTTGTAATCAAAGTTCACATCAAACATGGAGCTTCTAACTATTGCTATGATATAAATTAATTTTCTCTCATACATTAATTTATCATTTGGATTCTAGATGGTTTTGCTGTGTAGGATTCTGGAGAATTTGTAATTTCTCCCAGAAGATCCTACCTGCATTTTGATGGTGTCAGCTTTCAGTAACTGGCTTTTGTTAGGGTTTTTTTTCCAACCAGATAGTCTGTATCATTCCTCCTGCTTGAAATCAGAGGAAGAAATAAATATGGGAGAAAGTTTATTAGTTTTACTACCTTCCAAATAATGTCTCCTCTGTATTCAACCTGAATGTTTTAAACATTCATTAAGGTGCACACCATCTTTTTCCTTATATTCCTCATTCATTCTCTGAAAAGACCTTCAGAGCAGAAAAGTTTCAAACATATTTAGGTCAAGCCTGTACTATGGAACCACATTACATAAAGTGCATAAAACATATATGAACAATTCAAGTATAGACACATGTAAAGATACAGAGAAAACAAAATAAATATGTCTTGTATATGTCAAATGTGAATGATTCCACTCAAAATATGTTTAATCAAAATCTCCTATAGGTTACAGAACATACTGTATACGCACTTTATAGATTAACAATTCTTACTGGGTTTTCATTTTGGATTTTAAAGTGATTTTTTTTGTTGTGTTTTCTGTGGATTAATTAGCACTTATTAAGGATCAGTATAAAACTGTTTTCCTACTTAACTGCATCAGAAAAATATTTTCATCAGCAAAAAGAAGACAAAGAAACATAAGGGATTTCTCCTGCAAAAAACTTTTACACACACATGCTATGCCAGACAAATACCCGTTAAATAATTTTTTTTATTACAAAGTTATCCAAAGTGAAAACAGAACATTAAAATATGTATGGAATCAGCAAAAAAGGCTAGAGATTTTTTTCCATACTGTCCACAACATGTTTTAAGCACAGAATTAATCTGGATTTTTTTGTCCATTTAACCTCTAGAATGAGGAGACTGAGGGTTTTAGCTCTAAAGCAACAGTCATCTAATTCTGGTCCACAGGAAATAAGCAGAATAATATGCCCAAATTATTCACTGTAAGAAAAACAGAAGAGTCACTGAAGCAAAACTTATATTTCCACACATGTAGAAAGCACATTAATAGGAAAATACTAAAATCATAAAAGATCATGCTAAGTTCAGAGTATTCTGCTTTGTTAGTCACACAGAACAAAACCATGAAAGGAAGGTTGTGGTCTGATTTTAATTTGCCTTAAATATATTTGGTTAAAGACATTTATGAGAAGGCTTGAATCTAAGAGGGTGAACTTTTGTATAAACACAGAGGGTCTGATTTTCACTAAGCTTTCCTTATATTAAATAAAGAAGACTTTTCCTAAATGAACATAGCTGCTCATGCAGCTCCACATGCAAACAGACTTACTACCTGCATTTTTTAACCAGAATTTATGTACTACTGAACTGTAATATAAACCTCCATTCTGTGGCTAGACCAGAGAACATTTCCCATAGGTTTTTGTATTTACTTATTTCTTCCACTACCAAGTATTCTTAGATGAACAGAAACAAGCTGCTGTAACAGATATGTTGACTGCCACTCAACAAAAAGGATCATATTAGTAATTGTACAAACAAAAGCTGATGATGAAACTAATTAGAAATTACCATTAGGCAATTAAGTGACTAGGAAAGTAAAACGCTAATGCATAATGCTCTTGATAGAGTGCCTGTCAATACATACGTCACATTTAACAGATGGCAAAAAAGTAAAAACATTATCTCTCAGAAAAACTATTATTTTTTCACAATCTATTACCACAAAGATTTCTTGGGACCAAACCAAGGTAGAAGAAGAGATTTCATTGAACAGCAAGATACTAAGATATTCTGTATTCAAATGTCACAATGTTTTGAAGGCTTCCTAAAAGTGTATCAGATTTGTAATTCAAGCATTGGATAAAATTCATAATGACACTCTGTCAGTCATTACCCACATTATCCACAAGATTCATTTGACATCACCTATGCACTTATTTGTGACAAATAACAAAACAATAAATTAAAAAATTGCATTCTTTCTTTCAAATTGTAATGTGAAAGGAAAGGGAGTTCAGTCCAATGTCAAGCATTTCCTACAAACACAATTAGAATTTACAGGAAGGGGATATACTCAGAAAACTAGCTCCTTATGACTGAAGGAAATAAACTTCCTCATTATAACAAAATACATAAATAAATGCACAATTGAAAACACATACAATTAAATTACTGTCTCAGGAAAAATATATTAGATCAAATCTCTTAATAGGAGTAGCCATTTTTTATGGCATTACTTTTTCTCCTTTTTTTTTTTAAATTTTTAAAACACATTCATATATTTTTAAATTCATAGAATTTTACAATAAAAAAATTATATCGAATCCTCAAATTTGAAAAGCAGCCTGAGTCTTCAAATTAATTATTATTTATTTTGTCTATTCCATGAAATAAAGGAAATTAAAACTAACAGAACATAAGTGAAATATAAATAAAACATACATGAAATCTACAAGCATGATTTTTTTCACCACTTTCTCAGATTAAAATGAGAATGATTCACTTCTAATAATTACCATACTCCTGATTTACTTATGAAAACTTCAACATTCAGTAAAATCTTAAAATACCCTCAGTAAAATCTTAAAATACCCTAAACATATAAACAGGCCCTAAGTACTGACTCAGATTTATAAGGTTTCTAAAGGGGTAGAGGTATCTACTGTAAATAAAAGACCTGGCAGCATGTGACACCTGTATTATCAAAATATAGGGTGACAAGTGACAAAGTGAATTTTTAAAATGAGAGTAAGCCACTGAAAAATAATGCTGCACAACACTGAAAATAACTAAGTCTAAACTAAGTATAATCCACATGAAAAAGGCCAGCTTTAATATCAAAAATAAGACATTCATAACAAAATAAGTGGAGGAACAAAGCACCTTACATCTCTGAAGCAGGAGAGTAATTCACCCTAATGCACTACAGTGTTGCCTTCACTTGTACATTTTTCTAATAACGTGATCATTTATGTGCTGTGTGTCTCAGACTTTAATCATATAGGATAATTTAATGAAGGTCATTTTGTCATTTCCTCATTCTTAATATCCGTATTTGTTGCTCTGTCAGTAAGCCAGTTAAAAAAAAAATATTAAAAAACTTAAGAACGGGTGGCAAAGAAAACTTTATGAAGAAATGGCAATTGTTACATTGCCCTATACCATTAAAATGCAATTTTATTTTTTCTGAGTACTTTGGTATCCTTTTATAAATAATGAAATAAACCAAGAAAAAAAAATGCATCACAATAAACCATTAAAAAATATGATAAATAATATAACTGAAGATAAAGATACTGTACAAATTAATCAGTAGAAACTGCAAGGGAACCCCAGCCTTCTAGTTTGTGTCTTCCTGAAAATATAATCGTAAGGATTGGTGCTTTGGAATAGAAAAATGAGAATATATTTCACAGTGCAGCAGTTTTTAACTAGAATTTATGTGCTCTTCTAAGCTGATTTTGCAATCAAAATCCAACCAGAGAAGAGGAAAAAAAACATGTATCTTCCAGTGTTGGCGGCCTAGACTGTGTTGGAGAACATTTGAATGTTTTTTGGTCAGAAATTTCACTGTATTTCTATTCTAAGCAGAAGATGTTGTACTGAATTTAAGTAAAATAAAGGCCTTGTAACATCACAGAAACAATCATTACCTTCTAAAATATTAAAAAAATAAGTATTGCAATTATATGAACACCAAATTTCTATTAAGCTTTTCCTTTTCAGTGGGGGAAAGAAAGAAAATGTACCTTTCAGCCTTAACACAAACTACGTCAACTACCACCAATTCTTATCCACAGAAAATGAATTTCTGAAAGAGTAGCAGGTGTACAGAACAACCCAGTATACAGAGCCCTTATTTTGGTAAGAACTGAAAATTACTAAGAGTATGATTCATCATTCAGTAAATAGGAGAACCCACCTGTGTCCAGCTCAAAACCCAGTAATCGGTGCACATCTCAAGTGACTCAATGGGTTTGGCTACACTTAACACATGTTCATAATGCTCAAATGGATCATGCAGAGATATTTTGGCATTCATACTGAAAACAAGATGATGGAATTCTCTGAATTTCCTTATATTCGTAAAATATAGTTCAGTTTTCCTAGTGCTTGAGCAAATTTGATTCAAATTTTCCTAGGATTCAACGTGGTCAGCCCCATGCGGCTGACATCCAGCTGAACACAAGGCAGTGTGTGCCAAGGTGGCCAAGGAGGCCAATGGAATCCTGGCCTGTACCAGAAATAGTGTAGCCAGCAGGACCAGGGCAGTGATTGCCTCCCTGTATTTGGCACTGGTGAGACAGAGCCTCGAGTTCTGTGTCTAGTTCTGGGCCCCTCAGTTCACAAAGGACATTGAGGTGCTGAAGCAAGTCCAGAGAGAGGCAATGGAGATGGTGAAGAGAGTGAATATTCCAGAGAATAAGTTTTATGAGGAACAAATAAGGGAAATAGGATTATTTAGCCTGGTGAAAAGGAGATTCAGAGGGCTTTATTACTCTCTGCAACCATCTTAGAGGAAGTTATAGCCAGATGGGACAGCCTCTTCTCCCAGGCAACCTGTGACAGGACAAGAGGAAACGGAGTTAAGCTGCACCAGGAGCAGTTCAGGTTGTACATCAGGATGGATAACTTCACTGAAGGGGTGGCTAAGCATTGGAACAGGATGCCCAGGAGAGTGGTGGAGTCACTATCCCTGAAAGTGCTCAAGAAATGATTGGATGTGGCACTTAGTGCTATGGTTTAATTGATATGATAGTGTTTGGTCAAAGGTTGGTCAATCCAATCCAATCTAATCTAATAATTCTATTATTCTGTTCTATGATTCTATTTCAAAAAAATACTGCTCAAATCTTCACAAGCAACCTTTTAGCTAAAAAACATCTATTCCTATACCTGCTTCCAAAACATATTGAATGATCAATTTTCATCTTCCTTAAAATGTAGCCTTGGTTTTGCATAAGAGCTGAATTGCATACAAGTCCCTGAACTAATGTTATGCTAATTTTCTTAGCAGTGGAATGTAGTCTTCACAGCTCAAAAGTGTAAAGAAAAACACCAGAATCCGGATGTTCATGTTAGCAATAACCTTCTTTCACCTTTTTCAGTGTCTTTCTGGAGTTGATATCACCAGACGCAACTCCATAGAATAGCTGGCTGTCAGCTGCTGCTTCTAGTCATGTCCTGGCCCTCAAGGCTCCAATGATTTAAGACTTAGGCAGAATTGACCAGCCCAAAAGCATTCACTTTGTGAATTTTTTTCATAGCAGTATCATTTTAAGAGCATTTTGGGGGTGGTAGAAGGAGTGACTGGAATTGAATGAAGAAATGATAAATATAACTATTCCTGACAGCAGGTTTGGCAAGTATTCAACACTTTATGGAAACAGAACCACTAGTTAGCACCATTTCCTAGAATGAACCAGAGATTCTGTAGTCTGCTGCTGTCACTGCAAATTCATAGTCTCATCATGCGGATGGGAAGACTACTCCAATGCTACCTCAGTAAAAAATAAACCATAAAAATATTTTAGAAAATAAGAAATAGAGAAAAAATATAGCAAAAAACTATGATACATAAGCATAAAAGACTTCTGGATATTTTAAGGCTTAAAATGACAATTCTACAGAAAAAAAAATAAATAATGAATCAATTGTATGGAAATTTAGAAATGAAGAAAAAAATTTTTCAGCTTTCATTTAAATGCATGTTTTTTCGTAATTTTTACTTGCCTTTAAGCTTCATAAAAATAAACAGACAAAATCCAGCGAAGAAATCAGTTTGACATCATGAACACTGAAGAACTGAACACTAATTCTGTGTATATTTTTACATACAGATTAGGCCATCAACTTTATTGTTTATAGAAATCTAATGTTTCCTTTCTGAAAACTTTATCTTAAAATTGATCTGAATGAAAAATTTTGTAATATTACTGGGTTTGGCAATTATTTTTAAAAGCTTATCAGGGAGCTTTGACAATTGCTTTTAAAATAATAGTAAATTGATGAAAATATTGGGTCAATTAGTTGATTAGAAAAAATGTTACCATTTTATTTCCTTAATCTCCCACAACCTATTTGTAAGCAAGAAAACTTTTGTCAAGTCAATATGTATGTCAAAATAGGTTATTAAAAGAACAAAAAAGTCAAACAACAAAAATTTCCAAATCAAAACCAATAAATCAATAACAACAACAACAATAAACCCTCCAAAAACCAAAAAAACCTACAGATGATCCTTAGATATTAGGCAAAAAATAAATATTTCAGGACAAGTTCTGGTTCTACGATTACTTCCAAAAAATATTATTTCTGGCTATATATGGTTTAAGAGATCACCTAGCTTTTTGTCTCCAAGTGTAAAGGTTTTCAGTTCCAAGATCACAGAAGAATACAATTCTGTTCATCACTGTGAAATACTATTAAAAATTACTTTTATACCTAACTTACATTGCAAAACCTAAATTTATTCTAATAAATAAAAAGCATCATAAAAATCACTACATTTTTGAATTACAGAGGTAGACTGATGAAAGAAAATTATATATATTCTGTAGAAAGAAATAGCCAAAATCAGATCTGGAGTGTAGACTTCCATAGTCCATGGTCTCAAATGGAATTGCAGTCAAGAAACTTCTGTTTGTCATATCCAGCCAGTACACTGAGGACATCGGGAAAGGATCAAAGTACTTTTACAAATACCCAAGACTTATTTTCTAGAAAAAAGGGAGAATTTTCCACATGCACTTCTTAAACCTGAATGTTGATTACATGACTTGATTGTTGTACAGAAATGTAATGACTGTAGTTTTTTTGACTTGTCTTATAGACCAATTTCAATTGCAAAAACAGAATGGAGAGACATTCTAACACACTGCTTATGGTGTTCATTTTCAGTACTCTCACATTTCAGAAAGCAAAGTAGTCTTAAACAAAGCAGATTTATTCATCAAGGTGATCCCTTAAAAAGAAAGTCTTTCATTTTGGGAATAGTACATGGATAAAATTTTTGTATTTCTAGCAATTATAATCACTCTTAAACTGCTCAGTTCTGTGTCTAGTTGAATTGCAACAGACCAATATGAAAAGCTCACCTTGAACATCCATTATACCAAAATTTAATGGAATGTAAAAATGTTTTAACCTTCTTTGAACTATGTGTCAAAGTCAATTTGACTCAGCTTGGGGAATGAAATGAATCTTGCTATATTAAGCAGAGGTAGAGAAGCCCTTCACAGTGTCAAAACATAACCCTTACTGCACCTAGCCTTTTATAGGTGTTCCTTTCCAGTAATGTTCCTATAAAGAAACTATTTCCCTGTATATGGTAATCTTTAATTTCTATTACCAATTTTGGCTATTATCAATTTTCCATCATATCACAGAATCACAGATTCACAGAGTCTTGAGGTTGGAAAAGACCTCCAATATCATCGAGTCCAACCCATGCCCTAAATACCTCAACTAGATCATGGCACTGAGTGCCACACCCAGTCTTTTTTTAAACATATACAGGGATCATGACTCCTCCCCAGGCAAAGCATTCCAGTACTTTATCACTCTTCCCACGAAAAGCTTTTTCCTAATATCCAGCCTATATTTCCCTTGGCACAGTTTAAGACTGTGTCCTCTCATTCTGTCAGTTGCTGTCTGGAGAAAGAGACCAGCCCCACCTGACTACAGCCACCTTACAGGGAGCTGTAGAGAGTGATAAGGTCACCCCTGAGTCTCCTTTTCTCCAGGCTAAACACCCCCAGCTCCCTCAGTCATTCCTCACAGGGTT
>JAWWMU010000121.1:25063520-25074747 GCA_035048155.1 Cinnycerthia olivascens
GTGCCAGAGACAATAACATCATTAGCAAGGGCGTTAGTGCATTCTCCCCAACAGCCTGAATGCAGGATGTCCACGGGGCGGTCGATAGCCCTTAATTTCAACAATCGCGTGATTGCGCATTCAAAGTCTTTCAGCTTGCATTCAATCCCCCACTGCCTATGCACCTCTGCAACTACCTTGCCAAGCACGTCCATCCTGGCGGTACGGGAGCGTCCTCCCCGCTGAAGTCAGTCCTGCTGCTCCGGCCGTCCCTCCTGAACCGGTGCGAATCCCGTCACCCGGTCGCCCGCTCCCGTGTATCAGGGGGCTATCCGCCTATTGTTGGGGGGCTATCCGCCCATGCCCTCACCCGAGCGTCAAGAGGCCACCTTCCCTCACCCGCACACCGGGGAACGACTTTTCCTTTTTCCTTTTCTTCCCGGGTTTTGGCACCACTATGTTGCCTCAAAATGATTGAGGCGTGATGACCCAGTTCCGATAGAGGGACATGTCAGCTAAACTTACAGGCCTGACTGACAAATCACACACTAACACCAATGTGGTGGATGGCGAAATGCGTTTATTTTCCGGTAAACACCGACTTAAGTAACCGCGGTAAGCTTGCGCAACTTCCTTAGGCACACTGTATGTGATGTGATTGGCTGGCGCCCCGGAGAGGATGGGGCCCTATCTCCTCGTACAGCGCGATATCTTCAGGGCGGCTTCTCTAGCTGACTGCAGTCAACAAAAGCTAACATGAACGTGCCTTGGACCTGCATCAAAGTCTTAAGTATAATGGTAGTTGATAAATAATTGGGTCTGTTTCTAGTATCATAGAAACAAGGGCTCATGGCAAGAATTTACAGATGCTGTAATGAATAAACACAATTAAATTCATTGTGCTATGATTTAAGCCAGTCAGAAACTAAGTACCACCACAATAACAGCCATTTATTCACTCCCCAAGAGTCAATTTGGGAAGAGAATTGTAAGAGTACAACTGAGAAAAAAGTATGGGTTGAGATAAGGACTGTGTGATAGGTAAAACAAAAGTAATATGCACAAGCAAGGCAAAGCAAGGCATTTATTCACTGCCTCCCATCCTCGGGTAGGTGTTCACCCACCTCCAGGAAAGCTGGGCTCCATCTCATGTACTGGCGACTTGGGAAGACAAATATCTTCATGATGAACATCCACCACTTCCTCCTTCTTCCCCCATCTTCATAAGCTGAGCATGATGCCATGTGCTGTGGGATACCCTTTGGGTCAGCTGGGGTCAGCTGTCCCAGCTGTGTCCCCTCCCAGCTCCTTGCACACCCTCAGCATCCTCGCTGGTGGGGTGGGTGAGGAGCAGCAAAGGCCTTGGCTCTGTGTAAGTCCTGCTCAGCAATTACAAAATCTCCCTGTGTTATCAACACTGTTCACAAATATAAACATAAAATCATAGCAACTACTGTGAAGAAAATTAACTCTGTCGCAGCCAAACCACCACATGGTTATACCTGAAATAATTTATATTTAACTAAGCAGCCATTTTTTGGCAATATTCGCTGAATAGTATTGAAGATATTAATTTTTTAAAAATTGCCTTGCATTCAAAACAGTTTTTCTAACTCAGAGCCATTTCTGCCATCATCAAGATTCTTCACATGGAGATAGAAATATTCCAAAACCATCCAGGCATTACATAATAATCCCATGCTAGCAACTACAGGACTCCAGTCACTTGGTGAACAAAAGCACAATCTGGTTTCAGTCCTCACATTTTGGATGGGTATGGACCATAGCATCACTTTTTCCAAGCAGCAGGGTGTTCTAACACATTAAATAGTCCTAGGGGTTGTTCTGTAGATTAGATGGCAAATAAATGGCATGTCCACACTCCTATTGTCAAAATCTCAGTCTCCAAGCAAGATTGGCCACATTCAAACTCTGTGTGGTCCCAGAAATCACCCAGGATGTTGTTGGTTGAGCAAGGCCAAAACCAGGCTATTTTGCAGTCTCTTCTCCCTGAAGGCTAAGCTGACCAAGTTCCAGTGCCTGTATCCTTAGACTGCTTATTTTAGTACTTCATATGCAGCACTTCAGCTTCTGTTTACCTTACAGCTGAATGGTTGAAATTGTTAAAAACCTTTGGTTAAATTTGTTCTGTGACTCTGTCACTTGACTGCGGTACCAGATGGTGATAAAGAAAAAATAGACTTTGTTGCAGTTCCATAATCAAAAGCCAGATGGTGATACTAAGGCTGATAGAGGGAAAACAATAATACATCACTGCCTTACTCTGCCTCAGATTTCCATCTATTGCTATCTAACAGAAAATGCATCTGTTCAGATATTACTCATATTTTGTTATGCATTTTTGGAACAAAAATTTCTGAAACTGCAACAGGTGCAGACACTAGCAAACTTTACATTTTCAAAGTATATTACAATAATAATTAGTGTGCAATTTTACATCTAATTTTTGTCAGATGATGAAAATATCTGAATCTCTTCAACTAAAACCAACTTTGTATTTTACATGCGGACATAAATTCTCAATATTGCCTGAATTAAATGGAATTTATCTAAGAGATAACTGGTCACCTAGGAGAAATGTGCTTTCACTTTTAATATAATGAAAACTGAAACTTTATCTCTAAATACCTGTAAACAGGCCAACATATGTGTATAATAATTATTTTCTAAAGAATTTTCAGAGTAATTTTAGAACGTGATGTGCATAGCTGCCAGGTTCAACGGAAATTGCTTTGACAATTACTGTAAGAAACTCTCCTATGAAAATTTATTTGCATTTATTGTTTCAGTTCCTTTTGCACAAGGAGGTTTTCACCAGTCATTTGTGATTGCCTCATCAAAGTAATACAATAACTGTAGGCATTAAACAAAGTTGAAACTGACAGGTAGACAGTGTGACAAAAGAAACAAAAATAGAAAAGAAAATTTGCTTAATATTTAGACTTATGTTAATTTCCATAAATAAAATTGCAACTCAAGGGCATAAAGATAATTAATTAGCTGCTTTTGTGAAATGATCACTGTTGTTCTTATTCACTGAAAGGGTATCGACATTTCATATATTTATCTACAAATCTAACTATTAAAAAAATGTTACTGATTCACTAAAAGCTACATCCTGGGTTTTTAATTTCAATTTTATTTTATATCATTAAAAACAAAAAGTAAAAAGAAGCACTGTTGTCTGACTTGTTGCAATCTGGAGCATTTCAGGACCTGGGATGAAATTCACCCTTACTGTGTTGAGTAGAACCTTCTGGGCAAGAGCTAGCTGCTGGATTTCATTGTTTCTGTGTTGCAGGCGATGCTGTGCTAGCTAATATTTTAAGTAAAGACATAAAGAAAAGAGCTTTCACGTCAAAGTAACTTTAACTCAAATTGCTGAAGTTGCATGGTGTGCTCAGCAAGCAAAGAATTCAGAACAAAAAAATTAGAACATTTCGAAAATAAACTGCTTGATAAGGAAAAGGAATATTTTTGTTCTGCATCCACTTTCAATTGAACTAAAGTTTGTACAATATTTAATCATTCAGAGATTTGGGTTCATGGTCCAAATTTGAAAGTTTTTAATTCATGAATAAGATGAGTAGATCAGCAAAAGGAGCATGTCTGGTTCAAAATGTAGGGATGTATCAAAGCATCTTTGACTTGGGCACACAGATGATGATTGACAGAGATAGCGGAAAAAAAGTCCCACGGAGACCAAGACTGAATCCAGTGAAAGGGCATAGTGTTCCTCTGCAAGCCTTTCCCTAGCAGAAGTCTTCTGATTCAGTTGGGAGTTGCAGAAAAGAGGGACATGAGATCTGTGTGAATTCCTGTTCCCTCCTTCTAGCTTACCTACAAGTAACTTTTGAAGAGAATAGGCCAGGCTCAGAACTTGAGGTTGCATGAACTGTCAGGCAACCTGCATGTAGAAAGACTGATCTTAATCAGCTACATATTGTGTTGTCTTCCAGACGTGGCTTATTTAGTTGAAATATACAGGTAGTGACAGGTTCTTGAAGTTGTGCTCAAATATCTGTCTCTTCCTGCTAAAAGTTCGATTAAGGCAAAACATGGTTGTTTTTTCTTTGTTAGGTTTTTTGGGCGGGAAGGGTTGGGGATTTTTGTTTTTATTGGTTTGGGGTTTTTTTTGTTTTTTTGTTGGTTGGTTTTGTTTATTTGTTTGTTTTTTGGTTTTGGGGTTTTTTTGTCTGAAGGGCTTAATGCAAGGTAGATCATGTTCTTCCTGAAACTCCTTAAAGACAGTGTAGAATAAATATTCCTTATTTTGAGTTTTGCTGCCTGGAAGGAGCTGGGTGACCCATTTAGCAGTAATTACCATTGAAATCCCAGACCTAAGCACTGGTTTTGTCTTCCACAGAATTTCTATGTACATTTTGACACATTTTCAGAGAAGTCACTTATGAAAATAAGATGTACTATATTTGGTCTACTGAGCTAGCCTTTATTATCTCCGTACCCGTGGACAAAGAACTTGAAAGAACCCTTTAAATGGCCATATTTTAAGGGCATATAAAGGATGTGACAAGTCTGTTTCTCCTGGTCCAATCAACAGCTTTGTCCAAGATATGTTCACAGTAGACACACCCATACAGAGCACACATATAGAACACATGCACACACACACACACACATACACACACACACATATATATATAGATGCATACATGATCAGGCACAGATCACAGACAGAGATTCCTTTCTGAACATATGAATCTTGCCTTTCAGAACAACAAAAGTCCCATCACTAGGGATGGTTTCTGACTCCTCAGTTGATTTAAAGGGTGAATGGATACCAGTAAGCCATCACTTCAAGCAACACTTCACAGGGCAGGGTGACCTTTTCTGTTGCCTGAATTCAGTGTTCAGAATAACTAGGAGAAGAATGATCTTCAAGGGACCAAGAACTGTTTGGCCTTTACACAGAGTCTGGGTAAATACCTGTCATTCCTCAGAAACTTAATGAGAAGAGAGAAAAGCAGATAGTTTAGGCATTTGCTCATATGAAGTAAAGAGTTTCATGTCTCTAAGCATACCTGAGGGATTCTTTAAAAAAATCAAAGAGCAATACATGAAATAAAACTGCAAAGATAAATTTTCTATCTGTAATCTCTGACACAAGTCAAAGTCTTCTTTATGCTGATTATAATGTATTTTTCAGGTAGAGCAGTTCAATGTCAAAAGCAAAACCTCATCTCTTTCATATTCAAGGACAAATTTTTAGTGAAGGAAAGCTTTGTTTTCTTTTTAAAAATCTTCAGAACACAGTGTCTAGAAATACAGTTTACATGTATGTGTATTTAAAGGACTTTACATTTTAAGCAGCTAGCAGTTTTATTATTCTACTTTGCTCTCCAGAGGGATACCCTATGAATTTCTCATCCACAGAAATAGAAATCCTATGATGTATCCTAGAAAGTGTTGTGAGTTTATCTTGCATGCAAATATTTTTTTTAAAATCTTGCCTAAAATTTTTCATTCAAGAAATAGGAGCTCATATGCTGGTCTTCTCAACAGCTGTGAATTTATGACTATATAGCAGGAACAGGAACTGCAACAATCTCTGATAGTCAAGTTGCTTGGTTGGGTGTATCAAATGGCAGTCCACACAAGAAGATAAAGCTGGCAAAATAAACCTTAGGAATCTACGTCTTGCTTATAGCACTTGGAAAATCTTGATAGTTAAGGGTAGAGGCTGGATTCTGGTGCTGCTACAGATAATCAGAAAAAATACATTGTTAAGTGTGATTACAAAGAAAAAAAATAAGATACACCAAGAATATTTTATCTGTACTTGTGACTATTACATTTTTGTGTGTGAATCAGACCAGATCACTATCTAATACATTAGTTGATAGAGATTTACTCTGTTTTCAATGACTTTTAAAATGTAATTTTAGTGGCAATTCTAACTCAACAAATATGTCCTCTAAGTGCACTCTGTAGCATTTCACTCCCACACCATATGTGAGCTACATTTTTATAATGAGAACAAAGAGGAAAATAATGGATCTTTGCTACTGTTTAGTGAATGGAAACTTTTAGAGTTGCTGGATAGGACTGCATTAGTGGTGGGAAATCAGGTTTTCCCACAGGGGCTGAAATATTCTGACTGACAACTTTGGCTTAAGGATTCACTCAGGAAGGAAGTATGCTGCATGTTAGAAGACAATCCCAGTTATTACTTGCCATAGATGCTTATCTGGATGTATGTAATTCCCATTGGGCTGTGTGAGTGTTTCACAAACACTGGGATAGATTTAGCCTCCTTCTCTCTCATACTAAAAATAGAAAAGTTAGAGGAAAAGAAAGCAGCAGAACTCCAACCTTTAACTACCCTTAACTATCCAAAACTTAACTGTCAATAAACGGAAGATTAATGAGACTGTGACAGTGAAAATTGTCTTCCTTTTCTTTTAAATAAATTACTACTTATAGAAAACTGAGCACAAAAAGTAAAATAATACAGAATTGAAATGTCAGAGTTTTTCAACACACAATGCCAGTAAGAGACAAGTAAAACAGTATCTATGTTTCTTGTCAAAAAGTTGAATTTTCTTAAACAGGAATTGTTTTGAGTCATGACATAACTCTTTGGGAACTGAAGACAGATAAATTGATATTTTATATCTTTCATTCAGATCTTTACACAGCCATTATTTATTCTTACTAAACTAGCATCACTATAAGAAACTAATTGGAGTATTAAGGTTCATAGTCTTCAGGCTAAATATTCATTAAACTTTTTTCAAGAGATTTGCCTGAGAAAAACAGTAAAACTTGTCATCCATAAAATATAGATTGATTTTAAGTTTCAAAGAGAGAATTTTCTATCATCCAGAAGACACAGGAATAATAGGAATTTAATTTAGTTGAGGTCAGAGCAGGACCCGTTTATTATTATAGCTATTGTACGGTTGCCAGGTGTATATACCTCTAGGATGTAAAGTCTGTTCTTCACCATACTCTGTCAGATAACCAGGACTATAGTACATTGCAATAAAAAGGAGTGGCATGTGGGTTAGTTCTGGAGGCTCCAAGCATTCAAAGGGGAGGCAGGAGGAAGTAACCCCTAGGCAGTAGCATGTTTTTACAAATAATTCACAGTTTTGTTAATTAATTTGCGCTGACTTGGTTAGGTCATGCTGACATATTTCTTAACTAATGGGGTCTGAAAAGGATTTAAAGCCCCTGTAAAGTTCACACTAAATTTGAGAGTGAATATTTCTGTTCTTGAAGGCTGACTTTCACAAAATTTTCTTGTGGAGCTTCATTCTGTTGGGGTGCTGCACAGAAGAAGGTCTCTGAGACTGTTTACATGTGGAAGATTTTTCAGCTCTGGTGAAGAACAAAAAAATTAAGATTCCCACTTAAACTGGTACAAACAGTGTGGTTTTCATCAATTCAAGGCAGATGTAGAATGATTTTTCCTTGACATTTCTTCAGTAATGTTAAGCACTTGGAAATAGCTACTTATATGTTAAAAAAGACCCAGATTGTTAATCCTGTGGAAAATGAGTGCAGGCATGGGATAAGCCTAGGGAACACTCACCTGCCAATCCACAAATACCATGTAATTTGGCAAACGAGACTGTAAGAATAGAAACCAGTTTTTCAATTCCTTGCTTGAGTGACAAATCCTAAATGAGAGAAGGACTGATAAACTATTGTGTAAGTCCAATTCTCAACATAAGCAATCTCAACAACCTAGACTTTATCCTTCATATAGTATGAAAATGTTGATATATTGAACCCTATATTTGTATGGTGAATAGAACATGTGACAAATAGATTTAGGGATATTTCAGGAAGAGGCATAATTAATCTTTATTTTTTTCAATCAAAGGAACCTTGAAAAGTCCCAGCTAGTTTTGCTTAGCTGCTTAGCTTGTTAGGCACAAAGCAAATTAATATTCACAAGTAAATATCCACACTTCTTTTGTCATGAAAGATTCCTTCCACACAGCAGATTCTGACACAGGTCATCAGCCGCTCTCCCAGTCTATTCCTCAAAATGCTATTTTAATGGTCGGCTTTTCTCTCCCACTTAAATAGCTTTTAGCCAGCCATTATGACTTAAACAGCAACTGAGTCATGAAAAACAAAGTAACTGTAGTGTGAAGGTTATATCAAATGACAAACCATTGACATCTCACTGCTGAATTTCCTCTTTTATCACAAACTGCAGTTTTCTTGTTACCGCATTTTCCATATATTATTTTTAGTGTAAAAGGAGGCTACTCATGTATAACTGGAGGTATGCAGTCTTTTCAGCAGTCCTGGAATCAGTGTGTAGCATGGCCACAGAAAATATCCAGAATACTATCATTTACACATTTGGTGTAAGCTTATTGAATATGTTGGGGAAAAATTTTTTATTTTTTTTTTAATGATTCCTTGAGTGGTTAAGAATCTGTAGTGAAAGGAGAGAAGTGAATGAATGTGTTCACAGGCAAGATACCTGATCATCTCCATCAACAGGAAAACGTCCCTTTTCCATTTCTTCTCCATGTCTACAATCCACATCAGGTTTAAAATTCATAGAAGAGGAACTTGAAGATCTTATTTTGTTTGCTTGATTCTTTGCTATATTGTAACTATTTAGTAAAATTTGCCTGGATTGATTACTGCTTTTATGATCAATATCTCGCTTGTTAGCAAATTAACTGCTTGGAGGAGAAAAAGCTAGTATGGGAGGTTTGTTATGTCCATCCTTTCATTTTCAGTTATGACAGCATCCGAATCTACTATTTCTAACTTAGAGGTTACTGATAGCATTCTCAGCTCAGAAAGACTGACTAGATTTAAAAAGTTCAGCCAAGTCAGTCAGGAATCCAGCATCATCAAAATAGTTATACTTCAAAATAGTTATCAGGTTTTCTTTCTATATGACTATCAGCCTATAGTCCCAAAAAAACAGGATAGAGTTGAGTTAATTTAATCTCTTCTCAGGAATACAGATGAGAGAAAAGCAATAGTGATAGTCAGTGACTTCATAATAGTGATAATAGTGACTTCAGTCTGAAGTACAGAGGAACATGAAGGTTTCTGTGTACTCTTCTTGCAACAACTGTCGTGTGTCCCTAAGTGGAAAGTGTCTCTATAATCAATGCTTTTCAGAAATGTCCTTCTTTCAGTCTCCTCAGAAATAAAGAAGGGGATCACACATATAAAAAGATAATAGAGACAACTGGTACAATCTTTGTTGGTGTTTAAGAGCAAAATACCTGCCTGTTAAGAGCTGGAGCTCATTTAAGGTACCATAAGAAGCCAGCTAGTGTATATACACACTTTGCCCATGAAATCTAATGTACCTGACAGAGTATAAATTAGATGTCAAGGTCACAGGATACAGCACCTGTTTAAGCTGACAAATTTCTGTCTTTAGAGTGCAGTAGTTTTGCTGCCAACAGTAGTCTGTATTTCAGTTGGATTTCCACACAGGCAGAATGATATGCTTATGCTGCAACTGACTTATAAGCCAAACATAAATCCAGAATCTTGAGATTCAAGACCTGAAACAAAACATGATCACTACTCAGATAACTTGTTTGGTTTGTGATCAACAATTAGTATCTGGGATGAATGAGCCCCTCCCCCCCATTACTCTAATGATCACACCCCACACTCAAACAAACTCCATCTGGCCAAATATATCCAAACTACTTACTGTATCTACGTAGACAATCTGTTTCATTTTGGACATCATATTTAATAAGGCTTATTTAGACTAGACTTGGCTTAAAATCCTCAAATGTCTTGTGTAAATACCACTTGTGGAATATCACAGTAGTGTAAAGTTAACAGATGGAGAATGTCAAATAATATAACATCTTAGTTAATGTTTTCCTCAGGAGTTCAGTTTGTTTTCAGGAATACAGTTTGAGTACATCCCTGTTTAAAAGGCTAATAATCCAAAGTATCTTTCTCCAGTTACCTATCATAATATGGTTTTCACAGATGTTTCATGAATCTGCAAACAGTGATGCCATAGTTTTACTGAGGGCATGAAAAGTCCTCAGTAAAAATATTTGTACCTTTTTTCCCAGATTTTTCCCATATCACTGCAGGATTTCTAATAGAAAATACTGTAGAATTGTACACAATATTTCTGATTTATCGCAACATTCAGGGAAGTGTAATGCATGCCTGAAATGACTCAAAAGCATTTGCAATGGCAACTGAACATTCTTTGTCTGGAGGCAGTTATCTCCACCACTGTAGGCATGAGTGTAGCACTTCTCAATTTCCCTGCTCCTTCTGCCCTGCTCTCTCTCTTGCTGGTCACAGATACTGCTTTTTCTCAGGTCAATGAAAAAATTGTTTGGCCTTTTTTCTTGGGCTGTCACTTACCATGACCTGCATCCTCAGCTTTCTGCAGGCTCAACTTATTTGCCTTTATGGAATATGACACCAGTATTAACTCTGGTGTTCACTGAAGAGTGCTGACAACATGATGCTGGTCCAAGTGGTGAGCCCTGGCTCCAGTTCTGCATTTCTATAGTTGCTGGAGCCTGTCTTCCTTTCAAAGAATCCTAGTCCCTTTTCTTTCTCATTGTCTAGGTATTCAACTATTTATGAGACCTCACAGCTTCAGGAGGTGGCACTACTACAGGAAATTTTCATCTGCGTGATCAGCTTCTCACCTCCAACCCTACAGGTCCCATCTCTCATCCTGTGCCTGTGGGAGATTCCTCTGTTTCTTTTCCAACCCAACATTAGGTTGCAAGCCCTATTCAGTCAACAGTAAGATTTCATCTAAGCCACATTTCTCCAGGAAAATGCCTTAATTTCAGGAAACAGTACAGTTTGAAAGCTAGTGTTGCCCTCCCTGGCAAATCTTACAGACCCGCTGATATGTATCCATCCTTCTTGTATCAAAACCCTTTTGTTTCATGTTTTGAACTAGGAGGAAAGGAAGGGTGAACAGTCATCTCATTTCACTGCACTGTGAGTGAGGCCCGAGCTACAGCCAACTTCCAAAGAAACAGATGGTATTTTTTTAATTTGTAGTAGGTAAAGATCTCTCTTATTAAGAAATTTTACTACTTACAGAAATTCTTGTAAGCATAACAGAAAACTGTATTCAAGTAGAAAGGACAGCCTTCCAGGCTGATATTAATAGCAGAGTGCATAATACATCCCCTCAAAATAATACATCTGAAAATATACCACCAAACATTTAATAGGCATAACAGTCTTTTGTGTAACAGTTCATATA
>JAWWMU010000121.1:25088248-25098305 GCA_035048155.1 Cinnycerthia olivascens
CAGTAGTCTTGTTTTTTGAGCCATAGCTTTGCAAAACTAATTTCTATGTGTAAGGATGCCAAAATCCCCATTTTTCCTGGGGTAATTTTGTCATTTCAAGTTTCTACCAAGCACAGATATTAATTCTTACTTCTGTCTCTTTACAAGATTTCAAAATATATTCCATGTTCTTAACTGAAGTTGATTTTAAAATTTCTGTTTTAATGCTTCAATACACCTTTAAATATGAAATATGCATTAAGAACTACAGTAACATCTCTAGAAGATGGTTACTGAATTAGGCTTTTAAATTCAGTAAACAACACTTTTGCCTAGTCATTAATGATTAATTAATTAATTAATAATGATTAAGTTTAATACAAGTGATTCTCTAGAGAAAAAAAAACAACCTCTAATGGAAAAATATTTGTGCACCACTTTTTAAGATGATCACACGATATCAAATATGTTTTTTGATGATTAGACCATTTACCCCTCTCTTTCACTTAAAAGCATGAAGGAGGCTCATGACTCTCAAGGCTATGACAAATAGACTTGAATCTTGAAGTAGGATTTTTTGTGCAAGCCTGAAGCTTCAGTTGACTGTTCATATGAGAAGTCCCACAATGTAGTATTATTAGCTTTTTTGTATGAAGAAGCAGACTGATATTTTATAGAAAGCTTTGGAAAAAAAACTATACCACACAATGTACACTGCTGTGAATTAATTAGATTATCGTATTCCATCAGCAATATCCCTAGAGAAACAGGCATATAAAAGTGCTATCCTTCTTTTGCAGATGAAAAAGTGGAGATGTTAATTTCTTTTTTTCTCCACAAGCTGGAAATTATGGAAGAGCACATATCAGAGTCCCTGGGCTAATTGTACTTTTGATCCTTTCAGATTGCCAGAGGCTGTATTTTGACATCAATACCAGTTAGATTGTGCGGCCTCACTGCACTACTTCTCTTTCAGGAGCAACCACTGCAATAGACAAATGCAAAATCCTTTTAAAGAACAACATGATTTAAGTAGAACTAAAGAATCATAGAGAGAAGATGTACCCAAATAAAAAAGAAATAGGCTATGTTAATATATAAGCTTATTGAAAATGTGGTCTTTTTCTATATGATACTCCCATAGATAAAGCTTTCCTTCCAATGCTTGCATCATCCTGAAACAGGATGCTTTTCTACTAACAATTTTCCTTCAACTCAGACACTTAGTGAAACGACAACTAAATTTATACATTATCTTGTCAGCTGCATCACACTGCTATTCTATGATAATGCGTGATGGTTACAAAACAGGTTAACAGGGACACCCCTATAAGTTTTGGGTTTGGCAGTTTTCTCAACTAGGGATGAGAATCTCTTCATTTAATGAATTGCACTGTCTGTGTTTGAGCTAGTTATACATCTGAGATATATTTTAATTAGATAATACATTCTCACTGGATGTTTATCCTTTAGGTTTTCACTAGTACTCTAGATTTCAGTTAGAATTTAAACTTTTAGCAAATACAATACACAAATATACTTAGGCTTTCTGTGTAATCTCATGACATATGAGGAAGAAATAAATCTTAAAAGAGCAAAATTTATTTAAAAAAATAAATTAAAAAGGAAAAAGACATTATCTGATCAGATACAGAGGAATAGAAATCAAAAGAGATAGACTAGCAAATAAGCAATTTTATATCATTAGTTAAAAAAATAATAGAGCTATTGACATTGAGGAAGTGATTATCATAGAAACACTTTAGAAAGGACTTCTTTATTTAAGGTGTAATTCAATTAGAACTTGCAAAGATATAGAGCTTTTAGAGATTTCTCAAGGCAAAAGCCCTAAACAAGAACAACACTGTATATGTGCTACTGTGATCATCATCAGGTATTTTTTAGCTACAGCAAGATTTTTAGCATATGCTTTCCAGTCTTCTGTTACTGTAGAAGAGCACTGTAAGTGATTAATTTGTATGCAATGTAGTGATGCAGGAGGTAGCTATCCTGGTAGAACTGCTCAGAAAATATGACTGGATATGAGATTAGGTCAGAGGAATTACTTCTGCAGAGATTCACTCTAATTACTAGAATCAGTAGAGATTTTTCACTGATTACCAGGTGAACAAAACATAATAGCCCAACACCTACCCCTGCCAGGCACAATACTGGGGTCTTAAATGACAATTTTCACAGCTGTCAGTTCTGCAGCAAATATTTTATGGAAAATATTTTCAGTTTGTTCAAGAGTAGCAAAGGAAGACATCACTAAGCAGTACTGTAATTCAAATACAATATTTTATCAATGGTATTGCATCTGAGACAACTCTTTAACAGGTGAAACACCTGCCATGATATCAGTGCACACACAGAGACTTGAAAGGTCACCACCTTTCAAGTCTCTGTGTGAACATTGATAGCATGACAGGTTTTTCACTGTCATGTTTCACCATACTTTAAATAGTGATTTAGAACATTAAAACCCTACTTAAATGGTGATTGAAATGTTTTCAGGGTATTTTTTCAAGAGACTATTTTTAGCTTTTGCATTATTCAATCTAAATGTAGATATGCGTACTTGTATTTTGTAGCTTTTCATCTTGCAGTTTGAAGATCATGAAAGCATATTTGAAGAGAAGCACTGTACACCCATATGTGGATTAACATAGCAATGTTAAACCATTCTAGTTTCATTCTTCCATTTTAGGTTCATGATAATTACTCCAGCTCAAGGCTTGTTATTATTAAAATGCATGCATCTCAGAAATTTAAACCTATATATGTACTTTTGAATTCTGGAAAGCTACTTTATACTGAATGAAGAGCAAAAGCCTTGACTTAAAAGAAGAAATTCACAGAACTAATAGATTATGCAACTCTGCTTCACTCCCGGTTTCAGAAAAAAGTTTCCCTACATGAGGATCAAATAAGTATCTTTGGGTAGTTCAGAAAGGAATGTGTAAGGATGTGTAAGCTTGAATGGTGTATCACAAGGGTTTACCTGGTTTACTGTAAAAACTTCTTACTTGAAGCATTTGAATAATGTTGTGATGTTTTTATTCTGCAAATTTGTTGAGTATTTCTTCAAAACTTCAGCGAGGCACCTTCTTGACTCTGTTAAAAACCTTAAGAGTCCTATTCCAACAATGTAATTATTGTTGTTATTTCTATATATAAAAATAGTTCTATAGATAACAAAAACTTATGTAGTTCATGGTCATGAAACTTGTACAAACTTGGCAACAGTATTTCTTCAGCTCTTTTGTCTAAAATAGATTGTATTAAAACCTGAGAGAAATGCACATAATGAAGAAGAAAATAGAAAAAATGAAGTTAAGAGTGACAGACAAAACTATGGATTTGTATCCTTCGCTGCCTTTAGGGATGATCCTTCACAGAACAGCTGACAAAACAAATTCTGTGATGGTTTTATTAAAGTTTTATGGACTTCTGAAGGTCACACTTTGGCCTCTTCAGGAGTCTGGTTAACAGAGTTCTCTGGCAGTCTGTCCTGAAAGGCAGTGGTGTCCAGAAAGGCTGGACATTCTTAAAGAAGGAATCCTTATAAGCACAAGAGGAGGCTGTCCCTATGTGTTAAAAGATGAGCTGGTGAGGAAGAAGACTAACTTCACTGAACAAAGAACTTTGTGAGGAATGCAGGGACAAAAGGAGACTTTCTGACCTTTGGAAGAAGGGGCAGACAACCCAGGAGGATTACAATAATGTTGTAAAGTTATTCACAGAGAAAATTAGAAGGGCTAAAACCCAACTAGAATTCAATCTGACTACAGCCATAAAAGAAAATTAGAAATGTTTATATAAATATATTAAGAACAAAAGGAGAGTTAGGAGAATCTCCATCTAGTATTGGATGCAGAGGGAAACAGTGGCAAAGAATAAGGAAAATTAAGAGGTACTTCAGGCCTTCTTTGCTTCAATCTTTAATAGCAAGATCTGTTGTTCTGGGGGTACCCAGTCCCCTGAGCTGGAAGACAGAGACGGGGAGCAGAATGAAGACCCCATTCAGACAGACAAAGAAGGAGAGGTGGGAGAGCTGCCCATTGTGTCAAAAATGGGGCTGATTGCACAGAGCTGTTTTCAGAGAGCAGCAATGCACAGATTGAGAACTGATGGGTGAAAATTAGAGGCCAAGAAGAAAAAGGTAACTTTCAGGTAGGTGCCCAGTAATAACCCCCTGGTCAAGATGAGGACACTAATGAAAATTTCTTTCTTCAGCTGCACATAGCATCATGGTCACGGGCTCTAATCCTGATAGGGCTCTTAAGCCACCAAGACATCTGCTAGAAAAGTGCAACAAGTAACAAGTGCAACAAGCAGTCCATGAAAGTAGAGGAGCTTAAGCAAAACTTCCTTAATGAAGTGATAAAAAAGTGATTGAAAATCCAGCCAGAGGAGAGGCACAGCTGAACCTACTATTAAGTAGAAAAACTGTTGCAAAAGAACCTATCAGAGAGGTGGGCTAGAGGTAGAAGAAGAAGTCAGGTGGGGAAGGTAGAAGGAGGTCAGTATGGCTAAGTCAAGACCTCTTACCCAAACCAAAACACAAAACAAAGCGGAAAGCACAGGAGACAGGGATATGCATCCTGGAGAGATGATAGGGATGTGGCCTGAGAACACAAGGAGGGGATCAGAAAATTAAAGGCATAGATGGAACTGAACTTGCCTAGGGAGGTGGAATATAATAAGAATTTTTTCAGACACATAGAGTAATAGAAGAGGATGAAGGAAACTGTACCACCTGCCTTGAGGATGGGGAATTCAGCTACAACTGACATGGAGAAGGGTGAGGTATTCAAATATATTTTTTTTTTTGTCTCAGTCTTCACTAGCAAGAAACCTACCCACACAACCCAACCAACAAAATCCAAAGGAAGGGATGGTGATAAGATCAAGTTCAAACCATTTCGGGAACATTAATATACTCAAATCCATGGGACTTGAATCCGTGGGACTTGAGGAGATGCATCCGATGGTTCTGATGGAACTGGTGGAAGTTGTTAAGCTCTTATCCATAATACCAGTGTGGCATTCTGGTGACCTTTCCGGTGATTGAAAAGCGTGTTCTCCATTTTTAAAAAGAGAAAAAGGAAAACTCCAGGAACTACAGGCCAGTGAATATCAAATCTGTATCTGGCAAGATCTTGGAGCAGATCTTTCTGGTAACTATGCTAAGGCACATGGAAAACAGAATGGTGATTGATGACAGCCATTGTGGCCTCACTTAGGACAAATTATGCCTCACAAATTTAATGTCATTCAGTGGTGTATTGCAGCCTTTGAAATGAATGAGCTGGATGATTTCATTTAAAGAGTGTGCATGCAGCACATACAGGTCAATCATGGTATCAGGTCCAATTAGCTGAGGTTTAGGAAAGGCTGGGTACAGCTTGATCAACCTGATATCCTTCCACAACAAGGTCTGTTTAGTGGATGAGGGAAAAGCTGTGTGGATATTCTTTACCTGGACTTTAGTAAAGTTTTTGACACTATTTCCTTGAGCATTTTACCAGAGAATTAGCCTAATACCTGATCAGACACAAAACATTAGTTCTCTTGATACTTCACAAACCATGGAAGAACCTAACAGAAGTGCCTGTCGTCGTTGAGCTGGCCAGTTGCATCATATCCACTAACAAATGAAAGTTGAAGAGTTGTGGTGACAGGATGAAATTTAAATCATTCATAGAAACCCAGCGCTAAAAAGCTATTCAACACTTAAGAGAAAGTACCCTTTCTTTACTTAATAGGATAGACAAATCTTTTTTGTTTAAAGCACTTATTTTCTGGAATTATTGGCTTGTCTGGAGCAGTAAGTGCTACTTCCCTTGAAGAAGAAATAGAAGAAGAAGAAGAAAGCAGAAGAAGAAGAAGAAGAAGAAGAAGAAGAAAGCAGAAGAAGCAGAAGCAGAAGAAGAAGAAGAAGAAAGCAGAAGAAGAAGACGAAGAAGAAGCAGCAAATTGCTGGTTCAACTCTTGCACCCAGAGTGTAAAAATAACCTTGTTAGGAATAGAATTTGTAAGCATTGTGCAAGAAGGTACATTGACAAACCATGAGTTTATTTAGGCATTGCAAAAAACGTAACACAAAAAACGTTTCCTAATTCTGCATAGGTCAGCTTCCGTTTAGTTATTTTAAATTTAAAATATAGCTTAGCTATTACTAGTAAACGATTACTTCTGGGCATTTCAAAATGACAATATGGTTTGTTCCCTTTTGTTTACTGGCAGATGTCCAATTGTTTGCTTTACAGTTATACAAAGATAATATTACATGTTGCTTTTATTCAGAGAGAAAAATGAAAAATGAAGTTCTTTTTACATTTTTAAATTTTCATGCATCAAAATATTAGTTTTAAAGTAGCTTAAACTGCATTATGTAATCCAATCAACAATCTAAAGAGCTCAACATTGAATATTTGACCCTCTCCAGACATGTTTTTAAAATTCTCAAGAAAAAAATCCTCAAACAGAGCACAGTGTCAGTAGCTTCAAGAAATTCATGCAGATTTCAAACAAGGGTTGTGTAAACAGAATACATCATTGAACTTGTACCATTTGTAAATTTATGCTTTTCTAGTACCTATACACTTAAGTGATCTGTCTATGCTTGTCCAGCTTTTTCTTGCATGTTCCATGCCACCATTAGTGCATTCTTGTGTAATGGAAAGAGAAATTTAGTCCCAGGTGGACCAAAAAGGTACTACTTGTTTGGAAAATAAGAAAGACCAAGAGAAGAGTCTCTGGCAGATACCACTTAATTGTCCATAACAATTGCATTTGGCCATTAACAACCAATCTCACACAGATGACACATTCCTACAATGATCTGACATTTCAACATCCAAAGCAAAACTTTGTTATTTGATTGAGAAAAAGTTGTTGGTTGTGAGAGATAGGCTGTAAAATCTAGCATGAGAAGACATTTGTTGACCTTCTTTTCAGTTGTAGGGTATTTTTTTTTTTAATGACTCCTATAAATGAGCAACAGGTGATTTCTTGCATGCTGCCACTCTCATACAGAAATGCATCAGTGACACCCTCCGTTCCCCCAAATTTTCAAGGCTGGGCCAAGGAGGCTGTAGAGCTAGTACAGACAACACCTGCAGTAGAAGGAATCATCTTTTGCAGTAGAACCTCTCTATGAAGAGCCAACAGCAAGAGCACTATCAATCCAAGTGTACTGGTATTCATGGGAGACAGTAACAAAGTCACTCAGAGAGTAAAGAAGGGCCCAAGTATATCCCTTTTTCTAATTTCTTCTTGATTCACCTTTGAAAATTACTCTTACAAGCTTAGTATGTAAACACATTGGAAACTCAGATGTCTTCCTGAACAGATCCCCTGCCTCAAGATTCTGATTTTGAACTGAAAATACAAAAGTCAAACTAAACAACAAGGAGGTAAAATATAGGCAACACAACACTTATACCAGTAAAAAAAGAAATTGAGTAGAAGAATAAGGGTCATCTGCCTTTATGGGGCAAAGGTTGATCATGTCTTTTTCTGTTTTTTGTTTCTATCAATCAACCAAGTCACCCTTAATTATCCAGACACTGTTGAATCCCTATAACAAGGCATTGCTTGGAAAGACTTCATGTTGAAAAGACACATCACTGTGCATTACAGACTATGCAGTTCACTGAAATGAAAACCCTTCTGTTTAAATTTCCTCCCTTCTATAAGCACCTGTGTATCTGCACATTCTGGCTGTAAGTTCTGCTGCTCATTAGGAAAAATAGTGACTACACAGGTGACAAGCTGCTGGATACAGAAAAGCAAAGCACACACCATCAGATGCTACCTGCAAACAAGGTCACTTTTGTGTATGACATAAAACATCCAAGCACTCTGAAGCCATGTCTGGCTGGGCACTTACATCATCAGCTTACAGATTTATCTCTAGTAGTCAGTAGGAATAGCAGTATAGAAGGAAGAAAGGGTTGGTAGGATCTGGCAGGTGAGAAAACCATGAAAGAGATACACATCCAAGCTCAAGGCTAAATGAATATGAGACAGTGCTAGACTCAATTATGAACCTCTGCATAATCAATCTCTTTAGAAGATCCCTTTGTAGGCCTAGAGACTATGACTTGGAAATGGGCATTGTGCCACAGCAGTAGTTCAGTAAACTCACTAGCCCCTCAGGTCTGGGAAGGGTGCTAAGGCTGAAGAGTATAAGGCAGAAGCCACAGGTGAGAGCAGCTGAGTATTGAAAAAGTCCCATGGACCCACATGGGGAGCCCAGAGCTACTCGTGCCCAGGTATTAGAAGATCCTGGGCACCGACTGGTGCTATCTCCCCATTCCCCTGTCTCCTACTGACAGTTTCACAGTGTCTCTAGGAGTAAAGGTGAAGGCAGCACAGGTGATCATGTAACCATTCCTCACAACCACCCCAGAATATGACAACCAACTCACAAACACCACTGAAAATGAGCTGTACAGAACCAAAGCATTTTTAAGCTCTGTAATACAAAGAAACTTAGGAAAGAGAGAGAGAGAAATGGGGCATGCTTCTACACTGCTACTTTACTTGAACTATCTCATTCACCAGACTCATCGAGATACTTTGAAATCTGTGTCAAACATCAGCCATCACCACTTATTTCACAAGACCAGAACTAAGCAGTCCTACAGGGACTCAAGACATAACTAAATACACAGCTGACAAGCTGCAAGCTGGCCAGGAAGGCTGAATGTTAATGCAATTCCAGACTATGCAAGCAAGCTCACCCATGGGAAATTTACAGATATCCAGTGCTCTCTGCTAAAAGGTAGTAAAAGCCTCTTGTAGGACTAGAACCAAAATATATCTCTGGCTGCCCTCCTATCAGGAAACTGTTAAAATATAAACAATACGTTTAACAGTGAGAAAGAAAACAGCTTGTTTGTAGAAGCAGAAAACCAAAATATTGCTTGCATCAATATGTCAAATATAGTAAAAATCTGTTGGAAGATGGTATAAAAAAATAAAAAACTATAAACAACCAAATCAAGGCATCTTTCCTATGTAGAGCTGTATTCTGTGACTGAAATTATATTGTATAAAAAGCCACAAATATACTGAGATTATATGTCTTTGTGAACTTCTAGTTGCTGAAAATGTTGAAACTTAGTGGAGAAAAAAAGGAGCAGAAATTTTTGAAAACAATTTTATTAGATTAACATGAGAGACTTCTTTTCTTATTATTATTCATAAATTTTTCCAGTATATTTGCTTTCTGGCTATCTGAGGAAGCTCAGGATGTATAACATGGACTATTCAGCAGTGATTTTACCATGCTGCTGAAATCAATATTTCTAAAATCCCTAAACCTTATATGCCTTTAAAGTTATACACTTTATGCATTTGTTAATTTTTCCACACCCTTCTCTCCCCTGGATTTTGCCCCATGTGTTAATCACATCTGGATTTTGCCACTTATTTTCAGTAACAATCAGCATCAACAGAATTCCTCTTGTAAAACTCTACATGGTGAGTGATGGTAGTAGGTTCTAGCAATATATATATTACTACCTGTAGAACAAAGACCAGCTACTCTGAAACAATGGGAAACAGATATGTACATTTGTAGGGACACATCTCTTCTGTCATTCCCTCTTTGGGAGGCATTGGTTTTGTAGCCAAATATTCCAATAAGAACCACTTTGTTTTACAAGTGCTTCTATGCAGCTCAGGAA
Organism: Cinnycerthia olivascens; assembly: GCA_035048155.1. NCBI lineage: Eukaryota > Metazoa > Chordata > Aves > Passeriformes > Certhiidae > Cinnycerthia > Cinnycerthia olivascens. Next base: position 25,097,932 of record JAWWMU010000121.1, read on the forward strand.
AAATGTAGAATCAACATAACCAGGCTTCCAAAGCCTGTATATCAAGTCTGCACATGACCTGAAGGCTCACAGAATTCAGCTATTTTACCTATTCATATGATTTTATAACTCTTATATCTAATCATGGTTATTTCTCATATTTTTGTTAATTTTCACAACCTCCTTCTGCCCCACACAATATCAATTTAGCAGGTTTCTGCTTAAAATACCATTAGTCACACAGAAAAACCATTAGTCAGATGGAAATCAAATATTACCTTTCATGTATATTCCCCACTCTCCTAACTTTGGTAAACAATTATACATTTTGAAAAGTAAAATCTAGAGTCATTCCAAATGAGAAAAACTTGAAGATAATTTTATACTAATTTGAT
>JAWWMU010000121.1:25221008-25231124 GCA_035048155.1 Cinnycerthia olivascens
TATATATATTTCTGTAAGTATACAGAAAAACTGTAGGTTATTTTCTTCACATGAATCATGTATTTCTTACAAAAATTATTGCAGTCTTAGACAATTTGAAGCTTTAGTTCAAATTCTGTAGGTATAGCTATTCCTCTGCAACACAGTTAAATGATAACAATAATATATTGATATTTCTACTTGTTTAGGTAATTCCTAATCTTGCTACCATTCCCATCAAAGACCAGGGGAGACAAAACCCTTTATGTTAAGGACATTCAACAGGAAGAAGACAGAATCTGAAAATTTTCAGGTTTTTTTAAAAATGTAGGTAGTTCTAGAAAGGTACAAAAATGCTTATAGAATGCATGTGATGTTAAACACTCAGGATGTTCCATCACTGCCATTAAAACATTTCCAAGCACCTCACAACTTCCAGGAGTTCCTGACTGCAGAAGTGATTCAAGCTGAGGCATAGTCACAGGGACAGGACTATTCTCCTCTTTAGAAGCACAGATCAGAAATAAGACAACTTCAGGAGAAACCTAAACTTTGCTATTTCTACAGTTCCTTTTCTTCACCTTTTAAGTTTTTCTCAATCTCTACAATTATTTCTTTGAAACAGGCCTGATACATTTTTTCTTTCCTTATAGATGTTACTTTTGCTAATTTATACCCTTAATTACTGTCTGTAATAGAACTGCTCTTGTAATTTCTGTTTTGAACAGAAACCCATGTTAATTCCTCCTTCTAATACACTGTTGCTTGTTTCTGTCATTTGCCATCTTGCTGTGTTGTTGGTCCAATCACTAATCAACATTGTTTTAAGTTTTATATCTTGTGCCCCGCTTTGCTACGTGTTGTACCTTGCAATTTTCCATGCTGTTATCTTGCTAGCGTAGCCACAATTCAGTCAGCACTCCACACGCATGGCAAAACATAGTTAAAAAACCTAAATGGAAAAAACAACTTACAATTCCTTGTCAATTAATAGCTTTATTAATTTTAGCACCATTTTTTTCTGTAAGAAAATTATTGTCTCCTTTAGCAATATTCATTCTCCATGTGTGAAACTTCCTCATCAAAAATATATTTCAATAGCAATGACCCACTTCATAGCTTATAAAATAATAATTTCACTTTTACTATATCACCCTAAATATCTTCTTCTCAGTGCCCACTATTGCTTTCAATAAAGTGAAGTTCCAATAAGTCAGATCAAAATTTCTCTATCATATCATCTGTAAAAGAAAACGTCTTACTCAATGTTCTTTGAAAGATGTCACCAAGTCACATCAAGATATCACAGTGCCTTTCTATTTATTTCTAAGACATTGGTACTACATAAAAGCAATAGAAGAATAGTAGGAAAACAGTCTTGTGATTTGGTCTTTGTCTTCCACAAGGCTATTTCCAGGAAATCTAATAACTTATAGACAATTACAAGAAGTATTTTGCTCCTGTATGCACATTGTCATTTCTGACATTTATGTTTACTTCTAAATGATTTCTATACTGTCCTTTTAAATAAATGGTTCACCACCATTCATCATGAGTATCTACATCTAAACAACATATAATATTAGTTTTCTTGAATCACATTCTCTGTGAATTTATTGTAAAGGGAATTTCTTGGAATATAATCCCTGCCTTTGGCTGCCTGGCTCTACTTCTCTCCAGGATGCAATTTGCCCTCTCAGCTGCCTGGACACACAGTGAGCCTGCTGCCAACCAGCAACCACAGATCCTGTTCTGCAGGGCTGATCTCCAGCCACTCCTCTTCCAGCTCATACTGGTCCATAGTTACCCCTTCCTAGGAGCATAATCTGGGGTTTTATCTTGTAAAGTTTCATGACACTGCAAGACCTCTCATGCCTCAAGAGTCAACAGTACCTCCCAGTTTAGTGTAATCACCAAAAACTTTAATGGTGTGCACAATTGCTGCATCTAAATAATTTACAAAAGTATTGAACAAAACAGGTTTGTAAATGTCCTGACCGGACGTAGCTCTTCTGGTTCCTTCAAGGACAGAGATAATTTTTGCAGTAGCTGAGGAGCTGGAGCCTGGTGCCATGTGGGCCTGTTTACATTGTTATTCTGTAGCATCTCATGTCAGTTGTTAGGGGCAAGGGTAAGGGAGTCTCTGACTTCAGAGAAGGACATGGTTTTCTGGTCAATGTGTGGCAGGGTAGGGAACTTGTCTGCCATAGTTCATTGTCACCCAGCATCCATGGGAAACATTCTTGCATGTGAATCTCTCTGCCGTGCACAGGACCAGCCTCAAGAGTCACATCATGTGCTTCTTGAACTCTGTCAGGCTTGGTGCTGTGACCATTCTCTGAAGAACCTGTTCCAGTACCCAAACACCCTCTGAGTGAAGAATCTTTTTTAATATCCAATACAATCTCCCATGAAAATGACCTCATACTATTCCCTTGGGTCCTGTCACAGGAGATCAGTGTCTTCTGCCCCTCCTCTTCCACTCACAAGGAAATTGTAACTGCAGTGAGCTCTCCCCTGTTTCCTCTTCTCCAGGCTGCACAGACCAGCTGACCTCGGTCACTCACCTTAAGGCACTTCACTATCCTCCCTGCCCTCCTTTGGACACTCTCTGACAGCTCAGTGTCTTTTTTATGTTGTGGCACCCAAACTGCCCCCAGCACTGGAGCTGAGGCCGCCCCAGAGCAGAGCAGAGCGGGACAATCCTCTCCCTTGCCCGGCTGTGATGCTGGGCCTGATGCACCCCAGTGCTGAGCACCAGTGCTAAGCAGAGTTTTCCCAGAGGCTGGCCCACAATAGGGAATATGATTCACCCACTCAATCCCTGCTCTCTGGCCCAGGTATCTATGAGGATATTTTTGAAATGAGTCCCACTGTCTGACTCAATTCTTTCAGGGGTCCCATATCACCACAGTACAATGGACTGTTAAAAGCTGCATTGAGAGCAATGAGTGGTGGGACCTTCAAACATTGGGATGTACACTTAGCATAGGCCACCTGGACAGTTAACACCAAAAGCTATACCCATCAAACTGTCCCTGCCCAATCAAAACCTTCATGTACTATAGAAGGGGATAAAATCACCATGGTGTATGTGAGATATATGTTAGGGAAGACAGTTTGGATTGAGTCACAAATTCTTCTGTATTCACAATAACAACGCTAGAAATGAATGTTTTTAATTGGCTCACTGAATACTATTGACCAGAAGTCATCCTCATAGATTTCAGGATTGTCACAGATTTTCTGATCACTACTGTATCATATTCCAAGTTGATGTCTCAGAAATTGAAATCTCAAGACAAGGGCTTCTGATTCAGAGATTTCGGTCAGTTGCCTAACCTATCCATGTTATCAGCTGGGCTGGGCAATTGGTGGGAGACACCCACTACAATATCTCCTCTTTTTTTTTATCCCACATAACCCAGGGTTTCTCAACCACACCATCACTAATGGTGAAGCTGTACAGTCAAACCTCTCCTTTACATTCAATGCAACTCCTTCACCTTGCCTTCCTTGGCTATCACTCCAGAACAGCCTGTAGCCCTCTATGCCAGCACTCCAATCATGGGGTTTATTCCACAAAGTCTTCCTAATGGCAAAGACATCATAGCTCTGAACTGTCCAATGCTTCCAGTTCATCCTGTGTATCACTCATACTACATATAGAGATGTACAGATGTGTGTAGAGTGTGTGTAAAATTCAGATGTGTTCCTAAATCCTCAGTGTTCCTTTGAGCATTGTTAATGCTCCCATTTACATCGCCACCTAAATTTTCAAGTGCATTTATTCATATATTTTGTGTTAGAAAATCCCCTAAGTTTTGAAAACTAAAAAATGTTTCCACAGTTTGCACAAGACATCCCCAAATATGTTTCTTAAATTGACACAACTTGAGAAAGCATTTTTTTTTAAATTAATAACTTCTTACTAAATAATATAGTTTACTGTGATTATTTTTTTCTATTATTCAACTTCTTTTCAAATCTTTATTAAAATGAGCCTTTGCTCTGTTGGTTACTATTCATACCAAGGAAGAGAATATCTGGATAAGACCCACAGGCAGCTGGCAGAAATCTGTGTTAACATACTAAGAAAAAGATATTATGCTAGTAAGACTTGACCAAAATGAAATTAAATGCACAACCAAGGATTTAACTGTTGGTTGTATTCCTTTATATTCTTTAAGAAACTCCTGTTTTTTTCATAAAACACCTCCTGAAAACATTTTGTGTTTGAAACAGTTGGTTTTGGTTTTGTTTTTTTAACTTATATCCAAATTTCATTAATCTTATAGAACACTCACATGCACTCAGAGAACAAATCTCATTTAGAGGTATCAACATTTTCCCCCAGAGATATGTGAAATATTAAGAACAGAGGTAACTGTATCTAGTGGAATCTTTTCTGCAAGGAAATGTCCAGTGTGAAAATCACTTACAGAAAAGGGGACACTTAGAGAAAAATAAAATAAAACTCTAACACATAGAAACACATACTCTATCACAATTCTGCTTAAAACTTTATAAACCACAAAAGCAAATAAAGAAAATAGCCAACTATGGAACTGTAGAATTTCTCTGAAATCTGAATGTTCAAACACATAAAAAATTGTTTTAAATGAAACCTTTGTTTTCACTCTGTTACAAAAAAATTCTGGATGACCCTGGTTGCCTTCCTCTCACATTTCAGACTGTTTGATGTTATTCTGTTTTCTGCTCACAGGAGTGAAATTTATTGTGACTTAAAAGAGAAAAAAACCTCACCTTACTTAACAGTCTACGTTTATTTTGTGATATCCAAAAGCTAATTAAGATTTTATGCTCTGATGACACTGGAGTGCAAAAGAGGAATAGGACCTCAAGAATGAGACAGTTCTTAGGGTTAAGTATCCCATCAAATTACAAAATATGAGGGATGGATGCTCTTTCTTACTCAGCTGATGAGACTCTTGAAAATAATGCGTTTGGCTAACCATCCTGTCAGTGTATTGTATACACCAAGATCGTACCCTAACTCTGACTTTCCTAAATATCCTGTATAATTTAATTGCACTCTCAGTTTTTTCTAAATGAAAAGAATTAAGAAGACTTTGTGTCTGTCAGAAAAATTTAATTGTGTTTGCTGACACTAACAGAAACTGGTCAGGAACTTGACTGACAACAATAAAAATAAACACCTAAATATATACATAAGAATATAACTGACTGTTTTTTAGCATCTTATAATGGTATTGTCATACATATTACCAATGAAGCTAAATAGTTTTTGGGAAACACTGAAAGTTTCAGGCATACTCTCTGCCAGTAAAATGATTGCAGTGCATTTTGGTTTTCGCTGTATGAGAGGCACAGATTGAGTCATTCCCTCTCTCCTTTGGCCATTACCACTTCCTAAATATTAATAAATAGATTCCTAAAGGATGTGAACAGCGAAGATATATCAAATATATGAAAGGACAGACTGATTGCTTCATTGAGCTTCACAGACAAAGGACATTCAGTGGTATACAGTACAGTGGTATACACTAGCATTTAGTGGTATACAGCAGCAGCTATAGGGAAGATAAATTTAATTACTGATGAAATGGTAGTGAGTTGTGGAAAACAAATAATTTTCAAAGGAAAAATTTATTGAGCAAAAGTGGGAGACAGCAAAAGAAATTGCATCTCCTGTCAGTAAGAAAACAAGCCCAAACTCTCTGACAGAAGACGCCTGGACTAAAGGGCAAACCCCACCACTGTGGCTGTTTTCATGGAAACTTGACAACAAAATAGTCACTAAAAAAGAAATCAGAGAAGATGAATGAACACAGATTTAAATCAGACAGTGTCAAACAGCCCAAACAATCTTTTTATAGCATCAGTTAACAAGTTTTTCTTTCCCTGTGCAGCCCTGGAAGGTAGTGTCCATATGCACCCATAACATGTTGCACCCATTGCATAATTTGAGAATTCCATTTCTAATTTTCCAAGACTTTTCTTTTTCCTTTCCTTCCCTCTCCTGCCTTTCCCTCCATGCCAAAAAAAAAAAAAATTAATTTTGTTAAGGATGACTTGAAAAATAAGTCTCACATGATGTTACATTTCCCCTGCTTTTATCTGCTTTCGAACATAAGGTCAGGACCTCTGGAACGGGAGAAGTACCCTGGTGATAGAATGAATGCTTGTACTAGAGGCTACCTTTCTCTATCTGCATGAATAATATGTTGCAATAAACCATGGCAACAGAGTGTCACATTTCTTATTTATTCATTACGTTACTCTAGTAAAACTGTTCTACAGGTTGTCAGTAAAGATCCAGCCTTCTACATCCTCCATCTCCCATTGGGTCTGTTTAATCTACCTGAGGAGCAGGTTTTAAAGTCAAAACAAATCACTTACTATATTCCTAGGCAAACCACTAGTCTTCTTATATAAAGCTTCTAATACAGGAACCAAAAATATCCTTATCTTAGCTTCTTTATTGCAAAGGACAGAACAAATAAGGAGTTTAAGAAAGAACATAAAAAGTAGGTCTGGGAGAAAAAAAAAAAAAAAAAGCCAAGACTTTGCAAGGCTTAATTATAAAAACATTCAATAATAGCTTTCTGTCCCAGGAGTAGAAATCTTTCTCTGTGAAAGCTCTGCCTCTTGGGCGTTAAATTTTTAAGTAGACTGCATACGTCCCGACTTATATTGGTGTTGAGTGGTATTCCTCAGAGGTCCATACTGGGACAAGTGCTGCTTAATGACTTCATTAATGGTGCAGACAGTGGGATTGAACCCTCAGCAAGTTTGCAGGCTAAACAAAACTTTGTGATGCAGTTGACACTCCTGAAGGATTAGATGCCATCCACAGTGACCTCAACAACTTCAAGGAGTGGCTCCATGAGAACCTTACGAGGTGCAACACAGTCTGGCAAGGCACCACATCTGGATCATAGCAACCCCTGATATGAACATAGGCTGGAGGATGAATGGATTGAGAGCCTAGGAATGACTTGGGAATGCTGGTGGATGAGAGGCTGGACATAAGCCACCAATATGGTCTTGCAGCCCAGACAGCCAACTGCATCCTAGGCTGCATCAAAAGAAGCATCACCAGAAAGTCCAGGGAGGTATCCCTCCACTTCATCTCTTCCATGAGGAAAGTCTGAGAAAGTGGAGTTTGTTCTGTCTGTGAAAAGAAGGCTCTGGGGACACTTTAATTTTGCTTTCTGACACTTGAAGGGGGCTCATAAGCAAGATGGGAACAGACATTTTAGCAGGACTTGTTGTGATAGGATAAAGGTTTAAAACTGAAAGAGAGTAAATTTTGGTTAGATATAATGATTTTTTTTTAACCATGATGGTGGTCAGACAAGTTTTCCAGAGAAGTTGTGATTGCCCTATCCCTGGAAGTGTTCAAGATCAGGTTGGGCCAGCACAAAAGCCTGGAGCAAGGAAAGCTTATGCTTGGTGAAGAGGACCAGATTAGGGAATACTGAAACAAACTGGATATTTGTAAATTCTGATGCAGCCATGAGTGCTGAGGGAATTGGCTGAAATAATTTCAAGCCCACTCTCAATAAACTTTGATCATGGAAATTTGGAGAATAGGAGGAAAGCAAAAGTCACTTTAGGCTTCTAGAAGGGCAGGATCAGGGTACTACTCAAAGAACGGCAGGGGAGTCAGCTTCACCTCCATTTGTCAGAAGGTTAGGATTCAACTAATTCTTGAAACCATTTCTATGCACATGGAGGAGAAGAAGGTGGTCAGCAGTAGTCAGCATGACCTCACCAAAGGGATGTAATACTAAACCAACCTGATAACCTCTGTCATGGTATCTGAGAGGAGAATAGAATATTTAATACCTTGACTTTCAACAGCATCTCCAATACCAGGTTGTATCGGAGGTTGTGTGAGGTTGATTGAGCACAGACTTTTTGAAGTCTCTGTCCATAAATATATTAAAAAAAAATTACTATACATGGTCCTGGGTGATCTGATCTGGGGGATCCTGCTTGAGCAGGGTGCTTGGGCAAAATGACTTTCAGAGATCCCTTCCAACCTCAGCCATTCACTGATCCCATAACACTTGCAGAAACACTTAAGAATGGAAGTCTCCTTATATCTGAGAATGTGAAAAGTAGTTTTCAGAATCCAGATCCAAATGAAAGAAATCTTACATGTTAATGGAAAGCGATCAGAAGAAAAGGCCAATGTCTTGAAATTATTTTATCCGTAGAACTCACTGTGGTGGTGCCCTTCCCATACACACTCTGCCTTCATCCTCATGTCTTGTTTTCATCAAACTATCTGAGCAGTGAAGCTTCCCTTGACCATACCAGTCAAGCAGTAAGGAACTTCAGGATCATTCCTGGTGTGATTGCTACCCAGTCAAGGTGGGAAACAAAGGACAAGCAATGTCCAGTTACAGTCTTGGTAAAACATTTACCTGCATTTGCAGCCTAAGTAGAGTGGTATAATTGTGAATTGTAGCCCTAGTGGTGTGTTCGTTAGTGTACTTTGGGAAGCCCAGTAGTTACTGGCTTGGGTTATGGACAGAATGGATAACTATTGAGGATCAAGGCAACCATTTTGCAACCCTATGAGCAGCAGTCCTAAGTGAAGCCCTTTGAACTCTCCTGAACTGCAGCAGGCAGGGCCACCACCTCCCTATGAATAGAGTGCTTCTCAGATGTCACAGACTGTCAAGTCTCTGGTACTTGAAGAATCATTGCTGATGAGTAGGCTGATATTCCAAAAGTCACACCCACACAGATCTCCATGTTCCTCAGGGTGTGATCCTTGTCTGTTTGGAAACACAAAATGTGATGTGAGGTTTTCACTCATCCTGGGGGAATTTTTGATTAGGGACCTTTTCACACATAGAAAAAGTGTACATATCATTTTAGCTCAGTGTCTGTGAATTGATTACAGTATGAATATTACTATCTCAAATCTACAGGTAAGTCATTCTTATAACTGTAGTAAACCCTGTCAAATTACTTTGCAAGTAAAGCAAAGCACTCAGTGATTAAGTACTGCTAAATTCTTTTGCACCCTTATCTTTGGTTTTATATCCTCTGCATCCTTAGCCCCTTTCTCATTCCCAGCTTCTCTGTAAAACATTCCCAAATGCTTCTAGTTTGATATTCCTTTATCTGCTTTAACTTGTGTAATAAGTAATAGAGTGAATCTTGCCATCAAACTGTTAGGTCACATTTTCACAAATTCTACCAAAACCTGCTTTTGCCAAATCTCTAACTCTCATTCACTACACTCCCAAGAAGCAAATGTAGAAATATCAACATTCAAAAAGCATGAATAAATGTTTCTATTGAAAAATGAAAATTTCCAGTAGTAATGGCAGTGAGAGAACAAAGCGAGCACAAAGTTTAGAGTGTCATTTCATACTGAACCCAGTGAATGAACTCAAAGAATCAAGGAATGCCAAATATGATCACATGAACAGGGTCCACTCTCGTTTGAGATGGAATTCCAAGCCCCATTGAGACGATCATTTTCACAGCTTTATCTTTTGAGTGAGAAGCCAAAGAGTTTTGTTATGCTTCAAGAATGGTTGTCAGAAGCACACAGGGGAGGGGTTGTACATGTGCCATGTCCAGGATGCAGTCAGGAGAAGATGGAGCAAAGCCTTGTCTCTCGGGACACTTTGCCCAGCCACCATTTCATGTCTGGCAGGGGAACACAGAAGGCACTCTGCCCAAGAGATGCTCTCCAGTCGGATGGCAAAAGGTTTCCATCCATGGGCTGCACTAGGACATTGGACTGCAGCGATGGTCTCCTGGTAGTAGGAGAACATGGGGAGGAGCTGAGGGCTTATAAAGTAACTGCACCTCCAAGCTCCGGGGGCTGTTGTGTCTCTTGACTTTTGGCGGCTTTTCGAACTTGCATTTGGAGTCTTGCCTTCTGGCTCTCCTGCCTTCGCTGGCTCTTGCTCGCCCTCGTTTCTGTCCTGCCTCCCTGTGTCCCTGCCAGCTTCGTGTCTGCGGCCCTGCCTGGGCCCGCGGTGTCCAGCCCAGCCCACTCCGAGCTTGCCCGCTGCCGGGATCATCGCCGAGACCCTGCCGGGCTCCGGCCCTCCTGCCCGATCCTCTCCCCTGGTGTCCGGCCCTCCTGCCCGATCCCCTCCCCTGGTGTCCGGCCCT
>JAWWMU010000121.1:25256990-25267475 GCA_035048155.1 Cinnycerthia olivascens
CTTGTGTTCTGAAGATCATGTACATGTTTTTTCTGATTTCTTTTGCTGGCTGCTTCTTTTGGTCAAGAAATTTCCTCATCTTGCTTTGCTTCACCTTGCCTTTCCTCACCTTCTTTTCCTTTCTGTTTCCTCTCCTCACGTACAATGAAACACGCCTGATCTCTTTAATTTGTTTAAAAATTAAAGGGGATTGGGAAAAATTCAGTGAAGGTGTGTAAGATGTTACAGTCTCCTGTACACATTATTAAACACACATATTGCAAGCTTTATATTTTATTACCATTGTTCTGCACTTAGGGATCATTTAAAATAGACATTTTATGTTCTTTTTATGATAACCTCAGCAAACTGTTCACATTCTAAAATTTATTGCTAAATATGTTAAATAAAGTTCAATAACTGGAAGGTTATAATCAACAGGGGAGAAATGTTGCATGGATAATAATGTTAAATGATTCTAATGTGATGATTTTCTTCTATGCTGTCTCATCCATCCCATTTTGGCAATACAGTAAACAAGCTTCTCTAATAGACAGGGAAAAATAAAATGTCATCAATTCAAGAGTGAGCAGCTGCTGGTAGATTTTATATGACAACAACAACAAAAAAAGATCCCAGGATCTGTTTGCATGTGGTGGGTTCAGCTCAGAGTACTGAGGGAATCTGGTTTCCCGGTGAGAGTTGGGAGCTCTTTCCTATCTGGCCTTATGATGCCGTGTAGATGCATGTCAAAGTGTACACCAGCATGGGGATCTGGTTTCCATATGCTGGGATGGGCTGGGTGAGCCTTCCAGTGACAGAGTCAGTGTTTGAATTGAAGCTGAAGTTCCATATTGACAGATATCAGGTTGTGAGTTTTATTGTTATTGTGATACACTTGTTGTGATAGACCAAAAACTGGCCTGTAATTCAGATTCCTTCTGCTTATGCTACAATATTACGTTTGCTGCTTATAACTGTGACAAGATCATGACCATGACAAAGTCAATGAGCAAAGGTAGTACCTTATATTATTAATAATAACATAAATAAAAAAAAAAAAATTAGCCAGAAGAAGCGGGGGAAAAAGCAAACAAAAAATTAACCTAAATCACTTTGAAGATAAATACTATCTGAGAACAATTCGAAATTCAACTAATATTTTACCTTGAATATTGCTGTTTTGCATTATTTCTATGTCAAAAAATGTTCAATATTTCTAAGGGTAGGCTATTTTTTTTTAAACCCACAGTTCATGTTCTAATGGGAAATGTTATAAGCACTAAGATTAAACTCGGATAAAAACGGCTGCTGCATACCATTTCCTATAAAATATTATCTAAGAGAGAAATTCTGAGGTACATCACCAAGCATATTGCATGTAGAAATTTTTCTTTGAAACAGTACAGCCAAGATGAAGTGCAGCTGGATGTTGCATACACATCTGTTAAGAAGTAGGGGAGCTACACATCTTTCCTAAAATGCCTCAAAACAAAATGAAAACAAAAAGTCTCAAAAACCTTAGGCCAAACAGTGGTTTCCAGAGTTTTGAGGTGAGAGAAAATGGAACTTTCTTGACAGAACAGCATGAACGCAAGTGCATATGCTGAGTACAGAGACCAGCAAATATTGTCTTTTGAGATCTTTAAGCCTGGATTATCATATATCGAATAATAGTGATGAAACAATTACTGTAGAGAAGAAATATCTGTAAAATATGACTACCTTTGGATTAAATACAGAAGCAAGATAGAAGGAGGCAGTCTCTCCTTTTCATTAGCATAAACACTAGGCCATATTTTGATCCTATCTGCTATCTGCAAATATCAAATTAGAATGTGTCATGCTTATTTGCCCTCATCAATTTGATGTTGGAAGCAGATCCAAACTAGTTCAAGGGTTATTAAATCACCATTCAAGATTCATCTAATTAAATTATAAAATGTGTCTTTCTTCCTGTCATCTCCTCTACCAGCATGCCATTGTTTGTGTTATCTTCACAAAATCTGGGATCACAGATGAAGACAAAACTACTCCAAAGGATTTTGATAGCTCTGTGTTGATGAAATATCTAAGCACAAAATAATGCGATTTTGTGTAAGTTGACTACTCTTTTTGTGTTACATGTGTAAGTAATATAACTTCCTTTTGTAATATTTTTAATCCAAAAAATATTTACTGAATTTTTGTTTTAGAAATGTATTTGTTAGGCAAATGGCTACCTGAAACAAAAGGATTTGTAGCCATCACAGTATGTAACAGATGTGGTTTGAGATCAATGACAGTTCTCAGTTTTTGGTTTGGGTTTTTCTTTCCTGAGCAGAATGAAAAATAATCACTAAGGTTTTTTTGGTTTTTTTTGGACAGTGCATAGAGGAGTTTATCATAGTTCTTCACTTTAAAGCAGCTGTGTTAGCATCATGCATGCTAAATAAGTTTACAGTTGTGTGCTATCATAATTGGAATTTAGTAAGCTTTGAACTACCCATATTTGAATGGAGGTTTCTGAGCCTCAAGCAAAGCTTTGACAGCTCAAATGCCATAATGAAAAATTGTGTGAGAACTGTGATATTTAGAGTCAAGATCCTCTTTCCCTCTGAAACCATGCATTATTTCCAACAGCAACTACTACGACTGTGGTGTGGGTCACAGTAATGTGTCCTGTAAACTCTGCTTGTCTTTTCTAATCATTGGAAGGCTACTATGCCAGGTAGAAATACTCAGAAGACTAAAATCAGCCTGTTGCAGTGTACAGTGGATGCACAGTCAGTTAAAAGCATGGTTTTCCACATGGTGTTGATGTTGATGACCACTGATCATAAACACAAGGTTAACAAGGGCTGGGATATTTTTCCTTTACTCCAGGCTGTTCCTTTGCAGTAAATATTGCCCAATGGAACAGACAAACTGGAATTACCATTTCAAAGAGTTTCATGGAGACAGTAATATTTACCTCATCAGAACTCTTCTACCCATTTTTCTAATCTCCTATAGCTTGTAATTAAGGAAACCTAGAAATTAACACCTCCTTGATTTGTATATCATGCAACCATGTAGTGGAATGAATCACTGCTGCAGTTGAAATTTTGTGTTTCTTTCCAGAAGGAAAGGCAGAAAGACAGAAGGAAAGATAAAAACAACTGAATATTTTTCTTTCAGAAAAGTTTTTCAAATACAATTTCATAGATTGAGAGATTTGGTTGATAACATAGAATAACAGGTAATTGTGTGAAGTAGATGATGCCTTCATCTGTACAATTATTTACTGGAATTGAGTGGCCTTGGAACTTTGAGGCTGTGCTATCTGAACAAGGAAATAAAATAGATGAATTTCCAAATTATTTGAATACCAGGAATTTCCCAAACACGTGACTTCAAAACACTTCAGGAATTCAATCACAGTGAAATACAGTGATGCTCTAAAATCAAATGTTCCTTTTTTCTTTACTGAAATGACAATTTTTCAGTTCTGAAAAGTACATTAATATTGTATTGATCACAACTTTCATTTTCTTATTGCTTCCAGTTTTACTGTTATTCATACTTTTCTTCAACCATTCTCTATTGGCTGAGTCCTGAGATAGATCTTTCATTTCATCAAAATTGTCTTATCTACATTTTCATGTACAGAAGCATATAGAAATTTCTTTTTAACAATACCTCTAATGTTCCCAGACAGATAGTGTCTTGCCCACCCAAACATGCTGTTCTCAATTTGCCTTACAGATGTCAGACAGAAAATCTACGTTGCAGATAATGACAGTCCTTCTTACTACAATGTTAAAAACCTGAACTTTTGCTGTAGTAATTAAAATGAAATATTACTATCAGTATCAAATTAATATCATATCAATAAGATCTTCTTAAACTAAAATAAATGTAGATTTAAATGCAATCACTTGCCTTATGGCAAGATTAATTAAATTTAATGAACAAATATTGTCCAACCAGAAATCAATAGCTCAATTATTTTATTAATATAATATATGACTATAAATAAATCCAGTGTTACTTGAAAAACATCCACTGCATGGAAGATGGATTTTCACCTTCCAAGTGCTTATCTGCAGCCTTGACATGTATAACCTGATTAGAAATAATTTTGACAATATTTCACCAACTCTGTTCTCCTTTTAAATACAAACTACTAGGAGGTTTGTAGGCAAATTTAAGAAAATTTTATTTATGTTTTTATTATTTTAGAAAGTTCACAAGTGAAAACTGTATTACTTCTGTATGTGTATAACAAGATGAAAATGCTTAATATCAGTTCAGCTGAAATTCAGCTGAGTTCCTCTAAAATGATCCCCTCCTTCCTGGAAGCAGGTACTCAGATACTCATTTTCTTCAGATGTCAGATAATGTCCCATTATACATAATTTCACATGATGAAACATAACTTTAACTTAATGGATTTTCAAAGAAAACTGGATGTTAACAATTGAATCATGAGAAAAGTAGTTCTAGGAACTTCTACCACAGACTATCATGCTATTATAATTCTTTCAGTGTACAACTCTTTACAAAAAATGTAGTTTAATAGTGTTTGGACTAGAAGAAGAAATTTTTTATCAATTCAATAAATAAGAGGGAGATTTTTTAGTTTGATCAACATATATTTGATTTCAATAAGGGATTTGAAAGCATCATTATTCTTGCAAATGAAAAAATATCTGAAAATTGTGTGTGTTTTCAGACCTCAAGCTTTTATTTAATTACACAAAATAAACCTAATTGAAGAATTAATTAATTAATGATAATTCAGAATTTTCCTACCATTAATTAAAATCCACAAGTATTTTTAACTGCTGTCACAGACATGGGAAAAGTAGCTCTGTTAAAGCCGAAGGAAACTGCAGTAACTGACAGCTATTGCAGTGTAGAGGTATTTAGAAAATGACAACTGTAGAAACAGATTTGTCTATTAATCATATGAGCAATTGCTTAATTACTGACTGAACAAAAACAGCTAAGGCAGCACTGGAATATGATTAACTGTTATGCAAATAGCTGGTTTTTTTTGTAAAATAAAATTATAAATGTGTCGTTGTTTTTCCCTTTTCAAAGGTTAACCAAAGGAACAATGCATTACATCTACAGAAAACTGGGGTGAAATGTCTGCAAAATTATATATAGTTACATGTTGTCCTGGGCTGACTTCATGATGCTGAATTAGTATCTGTTTAGCCCAGAAATAAGTTTTGCACCTTTAAAACTGGATCTGAGAGGGAAGGGGGAGAAGGAGAAGCAGTGAACTGTCTGAGGTGGTTGTTTTCAAAACATAAAGAGCTTCAGCTTTCCTGCTCCTGGACTATGTTGTCTGCAGCATGGACAGTGGAAGAGATCTCTCTTTTGCTTTTTAGTCAGTATTTTTAGCTAGCTATGGTAGAGAAGTACCCTGGACTGTAGGGTTTTTTCACAGGTTTACACCTGTGGCACACTGGGGCCCGGGATGTGGCATTTTCCAGTACAGGAGGGACTGATAAGAGAGTGAGCGAGCCAAGCTACACCCCACAACTAGGACTTTCTGAATTTGCTATCTCTGCAGAGCCGTGAGGGGTTTTAATTTTTCATGTTAGTCATTTTTTATGCTTATGAATACTTTGCTTGTTAAATAAGCAGCTTTTTTCCAAACCAGTAGGGGGAGGGGCTCAAATCTGCTCTCTAGAGGGATTGCTTTTGGAGTTTCCTCTTAAATGTACCCTAGACCAGGACACATATTTTTATGGACCACAGTTTGACCCATCAATTTCTTTGCACAGGAAGGTTCGGTCATCACAAAATCTATAGGAGCATTTTACTCTGGTAAATTGTAGCTCAAACACAATATAGAAAAAAGCAGCATTTTAAGGACCAAAATTTATGATTTTGCTTCGTACAGAAGATTTGTAGGGGTGCTTTGTTTTGTTTTATTTTGCTTTGCTTTGGTTTATTTTTGGGGGTGTTTTTTAGACCAATATACCTCTACTTTAAAAAGAAACCTAAAATATGACATTTATGACCCTTTTGGTTTCATAAAGACAAGTTCCACCCCCTTCTACTCTCACATAGCATAAATTGTGCCATCTAGCTCCCTGCAAGTACAAATTCAAGCACTATGAGACAGCTCTGTTTAAAACTTGATCAGAACAGCTTGTTTCTAGCTACCTGTAACAGTCCCTCAAAGATTGTTTCAGAACGTGCCAATGCCATACAAGAATATGCATCACTTGCTTTTATTGCCAAGCTATAGCAGTTTGACAGCATGAGACATTTCGTTCTAACTATTTTGGGAACTTTGAGATCAGTTGCTCTAAAGAAATATCTTGAAAACTTAAGGGCATAATTTGACTCAAAGAAGATCCAGGGCCCTACAGACATGATTGTGACTTTTTTTTCTGATGTAACACCTTGAAAACACACTTTATCTTCATAGGTAGTAGTAGATTTCAAGTAGTTTAATTTGCTAGTAGGAAACAAAATGAGAAGAGATAATTTTTAGCATTTCATATTCATATTTCATAATATTCAGCATATTCCATCCTTGGAAATAGTATTTGTCTTCCAAATCACCTTGTGTCATTTTAGACCCCCAGCTAGGTAAAAATCTTTAAAAACCAACACATAAGAAAAATAAAAAATACAAAAAATAATAATTACAGCAAGTCATTATTAGTAGCTTTTGTGACCCCACAGCCAAATACTGATTTCATTAATTTAATAAATTTTATTTCTCACAAATATGCAACTCGGCTTCACAGTACATTGAAGTTTGTTTCACATATAAATCTTTAAACCAGGAAATTGATAAAATCCAAATAATTCTTATAGATCCAGATGTGCCTTTCCTTACTTTGTACCACACAGGGTGACATAAAAATGCTTACACTAACAATAATGTAGAAGGTTTCTTCCCCTTTTTGATTTTTTTTTCTCCTTTGGGGAATCCAAATTGTCGCCCATCTGATAAGAAACAAAACTAATTGCCAAATATTTTTAAAATTTGCTTCATAATCCTTTTGTGGATAAAAACCTTCTAGTAATTTTTACGTGTGACTAGAAGAGTCTGATTTAGTAAGAGTTTTTTTTAAACAGTACTGTCTTTCATCACAGTATAAAAACATCAAATACTATTAAATGTCTTTTTCTTTAAAGTGTTGTCATGTATTTTTTGCTGAGTAATTCAAAACCAAGCTACGTTGTATTTACACGTAATTTTGACTATTTTTAATCTTATATTTTCTCCATACAACTGCAGAAATTTTGCAAATATTTGTGAAAAATGACACTTTCATTTGCAATGGAGAATGCTAAGGAATAAGATGAGAAAAGATTCTCCAACTTCCTCCAGAAAACTTGAGCAGTCTGATACAGTGGACCCTGAAAGGAAAGAAAGAGTCAAGACCACTTTGTGCTTGTTTGTTTCCACTTCAGACACACTGAGTTTCTCCTAGTCATTACTGTGGGAAAAGATATCAGCATGTTAACATTTAGCAGGTGGGAAATGCTAAAATTTTATCACTGTCAAGTATAATGAAATTAGGTTTTAGGTCACATTTTGTCATCAAAGAGAAAATATTTCATATCAAGTCCCTACAATGATTGACAAAAATTTATATTAGTTCTAAAGCATGCAGAGATTTAGAGAATTAACAGACTACTGATTTTCTTTCCTTAACTGGATACTCTGCTATTATTTTTGTCTGTTATTATGACTAAATCCTTCCATAAATTTCCATTATGGAATCTCAGTTTACATTTATAAAACTTTGTATGTGCTTCTCAAACAAAATATTGTGTAGTCTCATGTCTTATTTAAAATTATGATCTTGCCATCTAGGAAACTATTTATTTTTACAAAATCATATTACTTTTTTTTTTTTCCTTACAGTCAAAATTGCATGCAAGGAAATGATGTTGTCTAAATTGCTCACAACTGAAATTTTCTAACTGGCATCTCTCCTTTTTATTGTTCTGTGAAGCATCTGTTATAAGATAAAAATCATCTTTATTTAGTCTCCCAGTGGCTTATATGTCCTTGGCAAATTCCTGCTAAGACAGATGAAGGTGCATGAAATCTGGTGCAGCTGCTGGCAGCCACTGTGCATGAAGCAGCAGAGCCTACGTGGGAGGACCATCAGCATGAGGCTCAAAACAGGCAGGCTGTGTGTCCCGAGGATGAGGGCACCCCTGCCTGTTTCAGTGATTCCCAACTAGACTGGGTGGTTTACACCCGTGAAGGAGCCGTCTATTTATACCATAATCCACACTCTCACATCAAGGCCTTCTCCTTTTTTACTAAGGTGGGGAAATCAAATACTAAACTACTACAAAAAAGCTTAAACAACTTAAACAGTCTGTTCCCCATACTGCACTGACAATATAATGCTCAAAGCTTTTGCCAGCAAAGACATAATTTACTTTTCCTGTTTGCTGAGGGTTTAAAAACGCAATTACAATCTCACATTGTATAGGAAGCTTTATTCCTTTATGACTTGGAATATCTCTGTATCTGGAAGTTCATTCTGAGAAAATACACAAATCTCAAATCCCTGTCCTTCCAGCTGCAGAATATTCAATGACAAGTGGGAAAAGCAAAGATTTCATTCTTTAGAATTGTCTTTCCTGTGACATTCATATTATCATTATTGAAACTGAAATCTTAGAAAAGCTTTTCATGAAAATAAGTGTTACCTACAAGGCAGGCTGAAAATACTTTTCCCTTTTATTTTTATTTTTTAGGTTTATAAAATATCTGGTTGACATTATAGCAACTTGCATTAGATCTAGCACACAGAATCACCTAATGCATTTATGTGACTCTTCCTAATACATTTCCAAAAAGAATTTCATTGAAAGATGAATTTTTATTTCCTTATTTTTGAAAAATTACAGTTGGATTGTATATTGCTTAGAAAATTGCACTCACAATTTGGGTCCAGTAAGTTCAGAATTTCCTATTGTAAATAACAACCATTACAACACCCTCTCAGAGCTAAACATGATGGCTTTCATCTGATATAAGAAAACTGCAACATCTTCACTAGAGAAGCAGTCCTTGATTATGTGTTTGCACAGCTCTGAGGAAAACAAAGCCTTGACCTTCTGGGGCCATGAGAAACATCCTGTAATACAAATGCTCAATTATGAAAGGTAGTGTGGGCAAGAGAGATGCTCCAAATGGATTCATAATTGGCTGATACTTAATTTCTGATGTGAATATCTCAAAAAGGTTTCAGTCCCTTGCCAAAATGTTGCTTAACAGTCCAGACCAAAAAAAATAAAAAAATTAGCACCAGACACTGGTGCTATCTGCACTAGTAAATTAAGCCTTGATAGGACATGGTCCAAGTATTGTGACTACATGTATTTATGTATTTTTCAGTTGGTAGAACGCTGGCAGGTAGCCAGCCTGGGTCAACCATCAGTCTCTCCAGCAATTCCTTGACACCATTAGGGCATTTGAGACCCATCCCGGCCAACTCAGACCCTCTTTTGCAGTTCTAGAAGGGTTTGATGACTCAGGCATGATTCAGATTTCAGCCTTTCTCACCAGTTGGGCTCAATGTCAGAAAGCACTCCCTAGCACTGTTTCACTTGGTATCAGAGATGTCACCACAGGGGCCACAAATCATCATATTATTGCTTACAGTATTACCAACAATAGAGTCATCTGTCACAGCTCTGGAATGTGCTCATCATTTTGTTTAACTGATTTATATTTCAGTGTAAACTGTTTGGTGTCTTCAACTGCGTCTGTTCCTGTACATGGCCAGATTGCAAACAGCAGGGAAAAAAACCTCTCATCCATAAGCAAGCATTTAATTTCTTGGCTGAAAATTTCACACAGGAGAGAGATCTCTAGTTTGTATGCTAGTAAATGCATTTACAGCTGAGACACCACCACAAAATGGACTGCCAGTTACGAGAATAACTTTGCACATGACTGAGCAAGTCCAACCCACTTGCATTCAAATTATCTAGAATGAATGGTCCAAGTTCTGTTATTCTTCATTCTACACTTTTTTTTTGTGCATAGAGGTATAGACCACCATAAATTCATACCCATTGTTTTAGTATCTAAACAGGTTTTTTCAACATTTTTCTCTCTTATCACAGAATTTTTTTTTTTTTTTTCACAAAAAACCTCTGTTTCCTGATTACTCTAAATATTGAACAGAAATTAACAAGAAATAGTGGTAGATGAATCTCCAATGCTTTATGATTTGGCTCAGAGGACTCTGTCCTCTATCCAAACAATAATTTGAAAGGGACTGGCTAGAATTCAGGAATATCTATTTGGAGCTTCTCTGAAGTATCTAAGTGAGTGGGGGAGGCTAGAGGATTTTTCCTCTGCATACCAAGACAGGGAAGGTAGAGAGCCCCGAATGTCTCTGAAAGAAGTCCAAGAAAAAGTAAATGTCAAGGTCTATTTCAAGTATATCATACTGGGTGAGTCTTATGGGGAATGCTCTCTTTATGCCAGACTCCTTCCAGGAAGACAATGGTTATTCCTACTCTTTCTGT
>JAWWMU010000121.1:25322807-25334044 GCA_035048155.1 Cinnycerthia olivascens
ACTTAATCCCCAGTTAGGGACTATCTGCAATAAAGCTAGGTACACAGGCTCATCTCCACGGTCCTTCATTCCACAGCTGTGTCCATAAACCAGTTATGAAGACAATGGAGGTAAAATGTTCTTGTTAGTTCCAGACAATGTGACATGAAGCAATACCAAAAACCTGCATCTCTGGAAGCTCAGGTTGAATGCTAGAAAGGATCATTCCATGTGCTGCTATTCCATGTGAGACTTGGAGAGGCTGAAGATCTGTACAAGGAGGAACAACTAAGTTCAAGGCAGGCAAATGCAGGATGCTGCACCTAGGAAAGAATAACACCATGCACTTGATGCCTTTGGGGAGTTAAGGATGTGTTGTGTGTGTGTGTGTGTGTGTGTGTGTGTTGTCTGTGTGTGTCTGTGTGTCTGAAGGGTTTTTGGACAGTTTCTCAAATGAATAAATTGGCATGATAAAAAACAGTATCCCACCTTTCAGATTCTGCTTCTTATGAACCTTTTCTTTTATCTGGCTCAAACTACAGGGTGCATCTAAAACAAAGATCAGTTTGCATGGCCATCCTCCAGTAGTGGGTGTGCACTCCCTCTGCACCCAAACTTTTCTTACACAGGTCAAAGGCTTCACCATCACACACCCAAAACCGCTCTTCCTCCCCCTCGGCTGGGAGGTGCAAACCTGGCTTCAGCAAAGCACCCACTGCTTTCACACATGGCAGATTGTTTGAGACATTAACCATTGCCATTTCAGTCTCTCTCAACAACCTGCTGGAAAGCAGCTCTGCAGAGAGGGTCCTGGGGATCCTGGTGGACCATGAGCAGTCCCTGAGCCAGAAGTGTGTCCTTGAGACCAAACAGACAAATGGTGTCCTGGGATACATTAAGGGGAATGGGGACAGGAGGGAAAGGAAGGTGATCCTGCTGTCCTACTCATCCCTGATGAGGCTGAGGCTGCTTGTGGAGCATTGTGGTCCAAGTCTGGACTCCTCAGTACATAAGAGATAAGGAAGTTCCAAAGGGGGTCCAGTGGAGAGCTGTGAAGAGGAGAAGACTACAGCATTTCTCCTATAAGGCTGAATCAGCAGGGCCTGCTTAGCCTGGAGAAGAGAGGAATGAGAAAGGATCTTAGAAATGCCTAAAAATAACTTAAGGATAAGTACTTTTCATTTTCATTGGTGCCCAGCGACAGTACAAGGGCAATAAGCACAACTGAAATTCAGGGGGGTCCAGCTGACTATGAGGAAAAAATTCTTTACAGAAGCAAGCCCTGGAAAAGGCTGCTGATAGAGGTTGTGAAGTTTGCTTCTCTAGAAATATTCAAAACCCACCTGGATATGATCCTTTGCAACCTGCTCTATGAGTCCACTTTATCAAGGGAGCTGGACTTCATGATCTCCAGAAGTTCCTCCCAACCCCAGCCATTCTGATTATGAATGCATTGCATTACTGTGCACTGAGGTTGCCAAAGAGGTTATGATCCCCTTGAAAAGTTTTTAGGTGTTTGTTGCAAGAATTCATGACTAACTTAGAATAATAGCAGCTTCAATTGGACAGCTGGGACAAATGACTTCCAGAGTTATTTTCAACCAATATTTCTATGATTCATTTTTATTGCATGTTAATTTTTTCCCCCAGGAAAAAAATATATATTAACCTTCTGCAGACAGCTGGTGTGAAAATTCAACAATTAAAAACTCCTCATTTTAAAAAGAGGTACTAAATTATCCCATTCCTGAAAATCAGTTACAAAATCAGTTGGTTTTTAAATTACATATATATTAATGTAACATCAGTATTAAGGATTGTAATATAAAGGGTACTATATCAAAGACCAGAACTCATCTCTCTTTAGAATATCACAAAGACAGAAATCTCTCTCAAATCTTTAGAAGATAGAACTACCACAGAATTAATATAACATGATAATAATCTCATTATTAAAAAAGGTTAAAACAAATTCATTATTGCTTTCTAAAGGACTGGCCACATGATCTAGTGTTCAGGTTGTTTTGTTTTGGTTTTTTTTTCTTTTCCTAATATATAATCATAATTTAGACTGAATTGGCTAGTATTTCCCTTCTAATCTCCAAGTTAAAATATTGTTTTCTTCCATTTTTTAAAAAACATTTCTTCCATTTTTTAAAACTTTGCACAGTCTCCATATAAAAGAGTTTGACTGCTATAGAGATAGTTTCTACAAGAGCAAAGACCTGCACTGAACAAATATTTCAGTCTGAAGCTTAATTTCCTTGCTACCCTTTACCATGTTTGGGTTTTTTGTTGCTCTCCCCTGCTGCTCCCTGGACCTCTTACAGAAACTTCGGTTTGCTCTATGGGTCCCTTCAGCAAACTCTCAGCATAATGATTTAAGCATAAATCATTTCAAAATGAAACTTTAGTTCTTTCATCATTTAAAACTAATCTCAGTGGAAACTTCAGTGAACTATCTTAAAATAGAATAATATGATTTGAACCTTTCAAAAAGATGTTTGTGTTTTCTGTGCACATACAAGCCCTCTCTAGAAGCCTCTGAAAGAATGAAACAGAAAATATGAATTCTCTAAATTTACTGAAAGAAAATTAGTAACAAGCTTTGAAAAATGAGACTATGGGTGGTATTTAAAATGGGAAAAGAGAAACACAGTACTACAAGCTGAAAAGCATCAATTCCTGGGGGAAAGGGAGGGTGGGGAGGAATATTTACCTAAATTTTTTAAAGAATAAACTAGCTACTCAATGAAGTGAAAAGTTCAGACTGAAATGTGTCATTTTTTGTGGTTGCAAATTTTGAGTCACCTGAATATGAATGTACAGTGACATTCAGCAGATAAGTGTCCCAATAATGTCCTAACATTTCAATAGAATATAGCAGATAGAAAAGCAACTGACAAGATTTCTTTGAAGTCATTCTGAACAAAATATTCCTATTTTCAAGAAAATTTGACAGTGATAACAAAATAAAATCTTAGTGAGTAATACATTTGAAAGAGTTTCTTGATTCAAACAGACTAGAATTTGGATGGATAAAAAATTTCTCAAATAATTTTTTTACATTTTAATTTCTTTTATAATGAGATATGAGTAGCAAGGGTTTGAAAACATACCACGGACCTCCTTATTCACTCAGAAGAGTTTATATGAGTCATATATTTTTAATCTTTTTTAAGTTTTTGTTTGATCTTCTAATCATTATGACTAGAGTACAGAAAGTGGTTGCTCTTCAGAACGTGCTAAATATGCATATAAAAAGAGCATGAGACAAACACAGAAGGAGAACTAAAAAGCCAAATGAATGTGAAGGAACTCAATGTACATCTCTAACAAAGACTTTAAAGGATAGTAATTATCCTTTCATATGTGGTCAGTTACTCCCATAAGTATTATTATGTTGATTGGAATATACTAGAATAGAGGTCTTAACTTACTGTAGCTATCACTACCAATTATAAGTTCTATAGTTAGAATTATTCCCAGTTAACAGTATTTGCACATAATTATTTGCCTGACAGGTTGTGAACCTGATCAAAAGCCCAGTGCACCTCTCTCAGATGTGAGGGGACTTTCACAGGGATGTGTTGCTAAATTCAGCATTTTTTCATGTTAGTGTTTTGTCTTCAAAATCTAGTTTAACCACTATCAAATGGATTTGCAGGGGAAAAGGCAAAATACCACTGCAATTTCCAGTAGAAGCAAGTGACTTAGATGAAAATTATCTGCAGAAATATTTTCTGCAAAGATGTTATGAAAGGAACCTAGGAATAACAGTGCTTTTCTCTAATCTTCATTATTGGAAAATACATAGATTTTGTTTCTCATTTTATACTTTCTCACTTCTGCCTTTAATATGTAGCAATCAGATACTAAACAGGCACTCTTTTAGAAAACAGACTGCAGTTCAAGTTCATCTTTCATGTGGGACACTATGGAAACATGTGGGCTGTAGACTTGCTTTCCAAGAGCAATAAATAACACTCACATCTGAGTATCCACTAAATTTGGTCAATAAGTGTCATACAAAGAAAAGAGTGAGTTCGCTGAATAGAGAATCTCCACTTGTGTTCCAAGGATAATCCAACTTCTCTGTACTTGACTCCAGAATTTCCTGATTATGGCATAGCATCATTGGTAGAGCAGGAAGGGGGAAATCAAAAGCCAAACCATGAAAATACCTTATTTTTCTGTCAATTACATTTTAATATTACATTTGACTGAAAAACTTAGATTATGTGGTCAAAAAAAAAAAAATCTGTTGATAGAGACAAAGGGAGTTGTTATGGGCTATATATAACACAGACAAATGGATGCAACATATTATTGCTTAAAAATTTCACATGAACACATCTCACAGAACAGTTTTTCAAGATAAAGATTTCTAAAAATTATTAACTAAAGAAAAAAGTACTTTCCCTTGCCACTCTGTTTTTTAAAGAGTATCTTTTCACACAGAATCTGTGCATTCTCTCCTGCTACATCTTGCGGATCTACACTGACCATTGTTCTTGTTAAAACACATTTTCATCAGAAATTGTTAATAATTTTAGTACAGTGCAGTACCCATAAAACAAAAAATGCCATTCAGGAATGTCCTTAGCATTATACACTGTATTATGCAATCATGAACTACTATATTAATGTGTTTTAACCTATGACAATGTAAATCTAGAGCAAAATATTAACATTTCACATGAAAGATTGTACACTGACTTTTGAAAATATGAACTGTGATATCTGTTATCAGTTCTGCTGCAAATTGGTTCAGTTACAGACCAACATCTCCCACATCTGTAAGTCTTTTCAAAATGTATTGTAGACATTTGATTGTGCTTTTATATTACAAAAACCTTAAGAGGAATTTCCTTTCAAAAGACATAATTTCTTCTTCACAGTTCTCTGATTTCCTGTTCTGACTTCATATTAGCTAGCACTAGGGAATGATTTCAAATAATTTCAATTGAAAATACTCATAAAAGTTTCAAAAAATAGAAAAATAAACTATTAAGTCCCTTACAAGAAGCAGTCTGGAAAATAAGTGAAAAGAGGTTTAAGGGAGTGGAACATACCACTGTAATAAAAAAATTATCTCTTACCCTCTCATTTTTAAACTTACACAGGCATAAACATATGCATGAAATCATGGTGTGTTGTAAAACAGGAAACAGATACTTCGAGGCTCTCCATTTGTCATGTTTGTTTTTAAAGTTGCCTTTGATATCACCTGAAAACTCTTTTGGGAAGATTCAAAATGTGTAATACGTAGTAAAACGTATTAAAACTGTGCTCAATTCACAATGTCCTGATTCCAAACTAAGTAAATGTTTTCTGCTTGAATAAGACAACTTGAAAAAGCTCTCATCTTTTATATCATCAGTTAACTATATCCCTCAGCAGTGTGCTATCCAGAGAGTTTACTATTATATTTATACACAGTTATATTAACGTCCAGTTTATGTCTTCCTGAAAAAAATAAATTCAGCATAATATCTGGTGGCTAGAAAAGTCTTTTCTGGAACAGGTCAAATGTAATTCCATCTGAACATGTGACATGAAAATTACAGATGCTCCAAAGAGATTGCCTTGTAAAGACCTATACAAATAATGGAAGAAAAAATATTTTCTCATGTTAAATGTCAATTTTTTTTTCCTACAGTACCTGTCACTGTCCTGCTAAAGATTCCTATTAAATAGTGATGTGATAAAAATAATTCAAGTTAATTCCATAAGTACAGACTGCCAATATGCCACCAGTTTTCAGAAAATACGCATCTGCTTTCATGTAAAATTTCTCAGATACAAGAGAGCACTTAGCTTTCTGTGCAATCTTAGTGACAAAGTGCGTAGATGTTGAGCTATTTTAACTACAGGCTATTAGTCTGTAGACTACAGAACTTCAGGCATCCATTTCTACATCAGATTCATTGACATGTTTGCTACCAAAATTATGATCTAATGCATTAATTTGTGTTTTAAAACTTCAGATGAAATCAAATTAGCTTTCAGCATGGATAGTTACTTCAGATTTGTTCATCTGAATTATTGTAAGCATTAATAATCCTTTAATCTATATACTAAAGCAGAGCAAGAACAATATTACCAACCTCCTGAGGCCTTTAAACTGGTTTCTCAGGAGATGGCAGCCCAATAAAGAGGAAAAATGAAGGACTGAGGACATTGAAGAAATGTCCAGACTGAGAAAGCTCTAGTACTTTTTGTGAAAGTGGTGTCACATTGTGGTGAGGGAGTTCACATCAAGGGCTTGTCCATGAGCTCACATAGCATAAAAAACATATTGGAAGAATGAGTTTGCTGATGCATTTGCACAGGTGCAGTCTCATTGGAATTGTAGGGATTCAGTGGTATTGTCCATATGACTGAAGCTCTGCAATGATGCACAAAGGCTTTTTAGAAGAGAAAGACCAGGAAAGAAAGGAGAGACTTGACTTCACAAAGCTTTTTCCTAACAGGTGTGGCAAGCAAGTCAAGAGCTAATGGAAAAAGGTCACTAGATAGGAATTTGTTACAGATCAGTTCATCCCAAAGGGAAAGAAATCAGACATTGTCTATTCAGCTGAAAGAAACACCACAGCCTCATGTCTTTCCTGGTATTTATGGGAATTCTGACCTCTTAAAATGTCCTGGGAAAGCAGAGAGATAGCTGCAAGCAGTCCAGAAGTTTGTGGATGTGTTGAAGAAAATTTCTTGACATAAGTGATCAAAGAGCCAATTGGCTTGCACTTTCACAGAAAAGGAAGAAGTGATTAAGGAAGTGAATATGTATAGTAGCCTTGACAGTAGTGACCATGAGACAACAGCCTATAAATCCCATAGGAAATGAACAAAGCAAACAGTAAAATCCCTGTTGAGAATGTCAGAACAGGTTTCTTCTTGTTGAGCAACATAGCTTGCATTTTCTCATGGAAGATGGTGCTGGATGTCAAAAAGACACAGGATAGCTGGTCATCTTCCCAGAGAGGCTCCTCAAACCACAGATGTGGAAAGATGAGCATTCACAGCAGGTAACTGTCATAGATGAACTGTCTTTCGCAAAGATTCACAAAGAGGTGCAAACAAAGAGCTGACCCAGGGGAACACAGATTATTTGTGTTTTCAAGACTGGAATTAGGAAAGCCAAAGCACAGCTGGAGCTGAAACTAGCGAGGGATGTGAAGGGCAAAGACAAGGATGTATGTAAGTACACTAGCTGCCAAAGAAGGTCTGAAGTAAACGGAAAACACTGTTTAGTAGGACAGGAAACTGTGACCAACCTGGGAAATTCTAAAAAAACGTGCAGTTGTACTCCAGTTTCTTTTGTAGACTTCCCCTAGAACACCCAGGTCCCTGCAGCCAGTGATAGAGTCACAGAGGAGACTGAGCACAGCCCAACCTGTAGTGTATTGTTGTGTTTGCTGTTTTTATGCTATTTTTCTCTGACATGTCAGCAGCCCGAGATCAAAGAAGGAGTTCAGAAACTTCAGCTCTTGCTTCCAAGATTGTTTATTTATGCTTATCTATAACATTCTTTCTCTGCCCTGCCGAGGTCTTTCTGATAGGACGGCAAAAGGCATTCTCCCTACTGAGGGGCAGAGTTTATCTTTTATACTAAAAACCACGTTTACATTATTTACAATTACTTTCCAATACCTATCACCTACGTTAGACAGTCAGTCTCTAAACCAATCACCTGTGCCACTGTCACAGCAGAAACAGAGAATGTGAAGAAGAAGGAAGAAACCTAAAAAGCCACGAGGTTCCTCCATGTTGGCATCACACACCCCCCTGTACTAAAACAGAAAACCTACTTTTACACCCTGTGACAAACTTACTATTACTCTACTTAAACTCTTTCTTCTTTTAAGGTTGGCAATCATCCCCATGGGCTAAAATACAAACCATAGGTGTTTTGAGCTCTGCTCCAAGGTTTCTGAGACCCCTGCCCAGGGTCCCTGAGCCTCCAGGACAGTCAGAGACAAGCCCTGGTTCCCACCATGGATTTGAGACCGTTTAAATCCAGAAAGAAAAAAGCTTGCACCTCACCTGCCAGTTTTCCACTTGCTCCCTGTCTCCAGCAGCCTTACTTAGCCACACTGTTGCCTTTTGAGCCCTAAAATCAAGAGCCAAACAAGACTAGGTGATAAAATGTAGTTACTAGGTGATGAATGTAGTTACCATTTAAGGAAGGGTGTACAACATGCTGATGTGAAAATGCACTTAAGATGGACTCGTGACATAGGACATGTCCAGTTTTATAAGTTTAACAAGTTAGCATAAATCACAGGAATATCTAGTGAGAAACACAGGTAATGAAGAAATTCCTCCTCTTGGTTCATCCCCTTCTGAAGTCCCCCTCCTTGCTAGTAGTTTATGTCTTATGGGAAAGTGTCTTGGGAAGGTGTCTTGTCCTTGATTCCCATAAAAAGAAAGATTAGAACAGGCCTTCAGGAAATTTGTCTAATAGGAAAAACACCTGTGGCAGGATGTTCCCCTCTGTCACAGAAGAATTTATCCGTTCTGTCAGCTGGTGTGATAACTCAGGGCATCTCTCCCCTCATATAGATTGGTAAGATAACCCAAGCTGGACAGCTGTCCTGTTGTGTATTATCTCTGGCAACGTGATGGTGGCATTCCCAGCTGACAATAAAAATTTTACCTTGAGAACAAGTTGAATGTAAGCCTTGAATTTCTGACTGACTTTTCACTTTACAGACTATAAAAGCTGCACAAAACTTTCACAGGAAGTCTTCTGTACATTCCCTGGAAATGCATAACACTTTTCCCTGAAGCTGGAACTCTTTGTGGTTACTCTTCTGGAGGTTGAGTGAAAGGACTCTGTGTGTACCCCACTATCCATTCAGCTGTAAATTACATTGAATCCTAATGTATACCATTTCTTTGTTAGCTATAATATAGGTACCTCCATACCATGCACTGTTTCATGAAAACCTACTAGTAGTTCTTTGATTTAACCTGTGCAGTAAGTAACAATGTTTAAGACCTTTTGTCTGTTAATCTTCTGTCTATTCAATATATAACTCATTTTATAATAGACCAGATTTGCCATTTTTAAAAATTTTTGAGCCAGGGCGGTTTAGGTGCAGGTCGTGCAAATTTAAGATGCTGCCTAAAGTCAGAACCTAAGACAAGGCCTTGTCTAACGCTTGCTTGATTCACAACAGTGCTGGAGTTAGGAAACTGTATAACTATACAGTCTAGAGAGCTATAAATATATATGAAGAATGTATAGAAGAAAAAAATCACTTTTGCATCAACAAGATCCTTAGTGCCCATTCCCTCAGAGGAATCACTGCTGACAAAAGGAGGCTTGGCAGAAAGACATGGGGCTTGTACTGTATAGCTGCCCATGGGCATTGATTCAAATGTAGCTGTTCACTGTCCCTGGACACCCTTGGAGCTTGAGGAGACTCATGCAGCTCACTCTTTTCTGGGATCATCACCCCTGCCAGTGTCTTTTCTCCAGAGAGGGTGTTTACCCACCTGTATCTGAGACTCCCTCTTTCTAAGACCACTTTCCAGACTTTACTTCTTTTCTGGGAACACTTACTTGCAGCCCCAGGTTTCTTGGTCTAAATACTCATTGTGCTGATGAACAGCTCATGGTTAATCTCCCAACTACAGCTGTCTCATGTCTCTTAATTTGGATGGGCCACTAATTTTACATAGTCCTATTGTCAAAATTTACCAGCATTTTATGCTGGTTTTAGCTAGCAAGGTTTCTGCTTGGAGAGTTCAAAATCTACATTACAGATATTCATTGCCTATCATCCTCCTCACCCTTGACTGTCTGTCATCTCTCAAAGTTCACTGTTTCAGACTATATCACAACTTTGACAGGCAGGAAAGCACTATCCAGGTTGCAGAAAGGTTGACATTGTGACAACATAATTAAATTGGACATGCACAAGCAAGGAGTCTGAAAAAGTGCCAAAGGAAATAACTGAAAACATTGCAAGGCCAAACTAGCATTTTTTTTTTTTTTTAATAGAAAGGCAACTGGAAGATAATCACAATGACCAGAAAACATCAAATGTAACACTCACCATTCACCTTCAAGAAGGCATAACTGGGGAACTACTGGCCAGTCAACTTTGTCCAAGCACCTGGGATGATCACTGAGGAAATCCTCCTGGAACCCACATCTAGGCTCCTTAAGGACTAGGCAGTGTTACAGAACAGCTACTATGAATTTATTAAGAGAAATTTGTACCTAAGGAAGTTGCTATAATTTCAAGATGAGATCTCTTGCTCAGTGGGTATGGAGAAAGAAGTGAAATTTTCTTCCCTTGACTTTAACAAGGCATAAAGGATGGTATATAGAGCACTCCAATAGCCTGGGGGGACAGGTGTCCAGGCAGGACTATGGGGACACTGTCCAGATGGGTAGGGCTGATCTGGAGAAACTGCAAGAAACACAGCAAGAAGGGATTCTTTAGATATGTCAGCCAGAAAGAGGTCAAAGAAATCATACTCTCTCCCTGATGGACTGGACTGGCAAACTGGTAACAACAAATGAGAAAAAGGCTGAAGTACCCAAAAGCGTTCTTTGTCTAAGACTGTCAATCTCTTTTTCTTTTCCCACACCTACTGAGTGGATGGACTGGAGGAGCAAAGTCCCTTCCACTGTAGAAGATCAGGATTGAGAACACCTGAGGAACCTGAATTTACGCCAAGTCTGTGGGACCCAATGAGATGCATCTGGAGGGATTGGTTGATGTAGCTGCCAAGCCACTCTCTCTGAAATTTGCACAGTCACGGCTGTCAGATAAGTCTCAGATGACTGGAAAAAGTGAAAAATTGTCTCCATTTCTGAAAGGGGTAGAAAGGACAACCCTGGGAGCTATCAACCTGTCAATCTTGCCTCTTGTGTCTGAGAAGACCATTGAAAAGAACCTAGAAGCTCTGTTTAGATGAGTAGTGGAAGGGGAGGTAATTTGAGACAGCAAGCAGGGCTTCACCATGGGCATGTCTTGCCTGACCAACCTAGTGGCCTTCTGTAAAGGAGTGACTCCCTCAGTGGACAAGGCATGGAATGTCATCTATCTCAACATCTGTAAGATGGCCTTTGACGTGATCCTCTACAACACTTGTCTCTCTAAATTAGAGAGAGATGGATTTGGTAGACAGAGTACTTGATGGATATGGAATTGTTGGGATCGTTTCATCCAGACAGCATTGACCAAGTGGTTTAATGTGTGGATGGAGTTCAGTGATGATTGGTGTCCCTTGTGGGT
>JAWWMU010000121.1:25368548-25380517 GCA_035048155.1 Cinnycerthia olivascens
TCAGTCAGCATAGGCAGCTACTTTCCAGAGTGTAATTTAATTTTTAGAAAACTTAAGAAAATTTTCTAGAAATTTTGATATTATTCTGGCTTCAACTTATTATATAAACCAAACCCTGTTTTATGTTAGGATATAGACAATGTCACTGTCCTACCAGTTCATTCTACACTGGCAGACCCAATGATTGTGTGAGGTCACAGCCAGAGCTGTTGATGTGTTACCTATCTTTTAAGATGCCCCCTTAAGCCTTGTAAGTCAGTTATAGATACCTCACAATAAAGGGAATAATAAAAATATCCATGTTCTCACATTTTTTTAAACTTAGAAAGCCTATTTTAGAAATAGTACAAGAGTAACTCATAACAGGAAAGGTGGGTTTGAAGAATAAAAAACATGATCAGACTTCTGATCAGACTTCTGATCAGACTTTTTTCTAGAAAGACAGCTGAGAGTCTAGCTTTGCCTGCATCAAACACTTATTCTGTTGGTTGTGACAGAGTATTTAGTCTTGTAATCAACACTAGTTTTGTACTTTACAGACTAAAAAAATCACTGGATGCAAATCTGATACCCATGAAAAAAATTCTTATGCAAACATACCTTTACATCAAACCCTTACTCTATTGTCCAGGGGATAAAGTACAGTGCAACTGTAATTTAGTCCTGACACAAAACCAATAACTGTAGCTTTATTGTTGAGGAATCATAAGTGAAATTAATTCCCTTTCAAGTGGTGCTGTATTCTCCCATGTATGGTTTATTTTTTTTCTTTCAATTGCTACCACAGTAAGTTGCACTCAAAAATGAGATGCCTGAATGGTGCAGAATGTATCATAGTTACTATATTGATTAGCATAAATAAAAGAAGTGAGGTAAAGTTAAAATATCTTCTTAGGAGATGAGGTAGGAACCCCAATAGTGCCTAGGGATGCTCAGATGGGAATACAAGTCTGTGATTTACTTTGAAATGTCTACTTATCAATAACATATTTGGTTCAAAGAAATGGTTACAGAAAGAGTTGCTTCAGAGCTGCTAAAAGGCTTTTCTGTATTTTAACTTTGTCATATTTGCAGTCTGTCCTGGTTTAGGAAGAGGGACTCAATGTTTTCCCATTTAATGTTTTCTTCTGTTTTCTTATTATTCAGTCTGCTCATTAATATACCTGAAAAATTTAGTGAAATCATAAAAAAATCTAAAGCCTTTAGAGTCAGAACAGGAAAAATTAACACATATTTGATACCAAATATGAACATGCATTTGTACCAACTCCCAGACTAGATTTGGTTGAGAAAAATTGTACAAACATAAGGCAAAAGTAAAAGCTTTTCCCACATAATTTTTTTTAATAAAAAGACAAAATAAATTTAGCAATATTAAACAATCCATAAAATAGATTGACTAATATTTGGTCTCCTAATAAATCAGTCATGATGAAAACACAAACAAATCACAAACATTAATAAATTAATAATACGAGCAATTATGGTGGCAATTGAAAAATTTGTTGGCCCACATAGTTCATCTGTTGATGCATTCCTGCATAAACAAAAGTGAAAAATTTGGCCTAATAAAGACTAATTAAAAAAAGGAAGTAAAAATTTCTTGTCTGGTGTAATGTTACAAAAGCAGTGACTTCAGTTTGAAATGCTGGCACTCTTGTATCCGTAAAAAAGTAACCGAAAAACTAAAAGAGGCTAACACAAAAATGATTACCACATCTTCATAATTCTCTGTAAGCCTTTTCTTGTAAATCTGCTGGCAATTCCACCTCTCTGCCTTTGATCTCCAGTGGCTGTCATTCCCAGAAAAGGAAAACAATACAAATTTCCTGACACATTATTCCTTAGTGAATCAAGTTTTTTAGCTGTATGAACTTGGTATCTTTTAGATATAGTTTCAACTTCTATTACATGAAATGCCTGTTGTTTCCCCCATATTTTCAGGGGGTCTCCTCTTTCTAATTTCATGTCTGGAGGGAGTTACTGTGCCTGGAAAAATTCAAGTGCTGCAGCTTAAAAATTAGGGAATGTTTTAAGTTCTTGAACTGTGTTTCTTTTAGGGTTTTAGCACATTTCTAGTTCTCGCCCTGGAGCCATGAATAAACCTTCTCAGTCTGGCAGATAACCCTTGCTTCATTTAGTCCTGTGATTTGTACTCTTTGCTGTCTGACATCCTTCAGCATTAATATTGACTGGATTTCAATCTTGATTGATTTGTAGTCAGATTTTGATCTTGGAAGCTATGCACAATATCCTTTTAGTAGCCATTTGCTAATCCAGCCAGTCATTTGTGGTTTCAATTTTAATTAAAAGTTGACATGCTACTCCTTGTCATCAGATGTCAATGTGGATGCTACATTTTGCTCTTTACCAGAACAAGAGACTTGTTCATCTAGTCTCAACTCCTCCACTGAGCACAGGAAAAGGTCTGAATTACTTCACCCTGTTTCAGAAGTGTTATATGGGCTCAACATCCTATAGTTCTTCCTATTCTCTCTCACTGCATTTCAAAGCTCTTCCTGAAGTTTTTGGACATGATCACATTTTGCAGCAAGCAGTGCCTTTTCCTGCAGCCTTTTATTTGTTTTCCCAATTTAACAGAAGGAACACATCTTTCACAGATCTTGTAAATATAGCTTTATGTCATTTTCATATTTTTGTGTAATCAATTGCTCATTATCCCAAATCTTTTTATGCTAACTCCATTCCAGGAATGTAAGGATAATAAATTTTTCCATGAAGGACAACAAAATACGTTCTTTACTCTGACCACCCAGAAGAGACATTGTCCCTAAAAGCTCTCATACAATATCCTTCAAGGGGCAACTGGGAAAAAGCTTCCAAGAGTTCATACACAAGAAACCACCCACCTCCCACAGAGGAAACTGTACTGTTTTGAAAGGCTGTTTGGGTCAGAGAACAGCATCATGCCATGACTACTAGAGTGAAATAAAGTTATGATCTCAATATTACAATTACCAGCGAGACAACTTTGCCCAAATTAAGATGCAAACAAGACCACATACCAAAGTCAATAATACAGATTTTATTTTACAGTAAATATGAGGGAAAGAGAGAGAGAGAGAAATAGGAAAGGGAAGAACAGGGAGAGAAAGATATTGAGAGAGAGACAGACATTAAGTAGAAAGGCAGGCACTACCCTATGGATCCAGAAGCTTCCCATTAGTCCTGTTCACCCTGAGCTTCTCTGTGGTGGAAGTCCTGTGAAATATAGAGTTCAATGGATTAATATATGTTCAGCTATATGTGGCAGAATGGGAGCACCTTCCGTGTGAGGGGGATGTAACACACTTTATTTTACAGCAGCATTGTGGATCATATGCAGTCCTCTGCACGAAAGCCTCAGCAAATGAATCTGTGGCCTGCCTATAGCCTCCCCTCACTGAACCCAGCCAGAGATTATTTTCAACACAACTGCTGATCTGACTTTTCACATAGATACATTTTTCTCCCCCAAGCCTTGTTTATTTTCCCTTAGACCTAAGACAACTGGAGCACCTTTAAGTAATACTACCACCTTTACCTCATCTCAAGTTCCTGTCAGGTGGTTAAACTTATGGGTCAAATTCCTGGAATCCAGGAGGCATATTTAGAGGAGGAGGAAGAAAGGAGAGGGAAGGGTATGGGCACCAGTGGTGCAGATAAACAGTTGCTTCTTTCCATAATTTGCAAAGAAAAGTCCTTTAGTGTTAAATACAACCATGATTTTTAAATCGCTAACATGAATTCTAGATTCTGATTTCTATTTAAAGGCTAATAAGGTTAAAAATAATACCCTTTGCTTCTAAAAATGTAGTGGTTTTGCTGATGTCATGACTGATTTAAAATAATTTATATGTTTAGAAGAACAGAATGTAGAAGTTTTCAATTAGATTACATTAGCACACTAATAATTGTGTTGTTTTTAATAGGGAAAACCAAACCAAACAACAAATTCCATAACAAATTAACAAATCCTCCAAATTAACATTTTTTTTCATCTCTGTAGTCTGTTATATTCATCTGCATCTGGGACACTACAGTAACTGAGGAAGTGTTTCCATTATATGACTGCTGTACAGGGGCAAAGGGAGAATGGAAGGAAGGAACATTGCATGGTGCTGCTGTTCTAAACAAGGACATTAGAATTAGCAAAAAGTTTCAGACTCAACATCTCTGATGAAAACATGATCTTCCAGTTCTCTTTCCTGACTTCTCTTTTGCTCATATCTGGTTTTCAGACCCTTTTCTTTATCAAACTCATAATGAAACTGGCATTTACGCATTCCCTTGGTTTCCTTTTCAAACACTAACTTGATAGGATAATGGATATATGAGAGCTGAACTGGCTGATCATGCTTATGTGGATGTGTATAAGATATACATAAGGCTCACAATACTTTTTCTTTGCAGAAGGGTGTCTTCCCTTAATGAAATGGCTGTAGTTCACTGCAGTCCAATATATTCAATAAGTTTTGCCACTAAATCAAGTCCTGTACTTTCAAGTGAGAATAACTACGAAAAGATTTAGGTAAATGTCATTGTAGCTTTTCAAAATCTGCAATTGTACTTGGACAATTTTAGTCCAAACACAAAATTGAAGCCAAAATATACTCCTGTGTAGAATCTGTAGCCTGCATTACCCATTCTTTTACTAATTGATTACACCTGAACCTGAAATTAATTGTTCAGCAAGCAGAGCATTTTTCAATAGACATTTTGTAAAGTTCCATGTGTTCCTCAATGATATGCTTAGTCATGCCAAATTTAATTTTTCTTAAAATTAAAATATTTGGATTTAAAAATATTTAAGAAAATAAAAATAAAGAAGGAAAAAAGTAAAATAAAAAAGAAATAACTTTTTTCTGGTAATATAAAAACATTATTCTCACCCTCCCCAAATTAAATACATTATTTTGTGGATTTACAAAAAATAAAACTCATTTCAGCACAAAATAAGTAGAAATTTTGCAAACATTTTTTTCCTTAAAAAGTTAGACCCAAAGCCATTGATAGCAAACCATTGTGCAGTTCACAGAGTTTTCTGATGTTTCTTTTATGTAATTGTTTTTTGAATCTATTCTAATAGTTTTATATTATTTTAATATTTTATAGTTTTTAAGTTTGCATCACTCCTCAATAACTTAATTATTCTAGAATTCAGAAAAGTTAAATTTACAAAGACAACTTTTCACATTCTTTTTGATTTTCAGCACCAGAAAAAAAAAATCTCATTGCAGAAAGCAGTTTGATAGTGACAGGGCTAAATATACAAATGAAAATATATTCATTTCAGTGGTAATGTTAAATCATATTTCATAATTTAGCAATCAAAACAAGTCACAGGTAATAATCAACCCTAGTATTCCCCTGTGATCTTATTATAGTGCTTTTACACAAAAACCCATTGATAATTAATTAACAAAAAGTCGTGTGAAAATCAGTATTGGTGATGGTATGAGAGTCTGAGCACACTCACTGTTTACCATGTGCGATAACCTCTATTGCATAAATGGAGGAGTAATAAATTTCCAGTAATTTTATTTTGAATGAGGGCATAAAATTTTAAACTAATATCTTTGCTTTACAGATCTCAAATTTACATTTACTTCTTCTTTTAAACAGCAAGTTTCTAATTCCCTAGAGTTCCATGTAATTCTCCTAAAGGGGGAAGTGACAGAGAATACTGCAGCCGTTAGGCAATTAATTAGGTACAACCAAGTTTATTATCCTTTTAATTCTATTCCCTTAACTCTGATTTACTTCTGTCTCCACCTATACTCATCAGCAATTAAAGCAAAGGTCTGCACAATATTAATCAGGGCACTCAACATAACTGTGTGCAGCTTAACATAAAATATCCAAAAAGAGCATCTTCCTGACTCAGTAACTGGCCTGAAGATTAGCTGAATTAGTAACAACACATAGTGAAAAAAATAGTTGCAGGGGAACTAGCAGTGCCGTGAAAGCTGGTAGGATCTACTGCAGACTCAAAAAAAAAGTAATTTTACAGTCCTCTGGAAAAGATTTCAGCTGCATGAAATCACCTGTATATAGACAGCAAGTAATTTTAATTAGAAGGCTAGCCACTATATATTAATGATGGAAACAATACTAATAACGCCCCAAACCTGAGATATTCCGTTTTCAACACAATAGATAATTTAATGACATAATTTGTTTTCACATAATATTTTCATGTTAAATATTTTTGAAAGGCTTTTCCAAACAGCATACACTAGGTAACAGCAAATTTTTAGAAGGCAGTATTCAGAAGCAATTTTACTTTTCTTCTATGTCTGTATTTTAATTATCACAGAAATGCATAGCATAGCATCTACCATGTGAAGTAAAATCATTCTCCCCTATCCTCTTCCAAAAACTGTATTTCCTACCAATTTGTGAAGATTGACAATTTTTTGGCATTTCTGGGTCACTGTATTTGGTCGTGATTTTTGGCTGTCGCATTCTTTACTGGAAGTCTCCTTGTCTGTCTGCGTACTTTACCACGAAATAGTAATGTCAACTTGAATTTTGCCCCTACCTTACCACAGACCTGATCTAGTAACACCTTGTCATACAAGCAGCCTGATAAGCAGCCTTATTCTCCCTAGCCTGCCTGATCCTAATCTCTGGGGTGGATGCCTTTTGGGTGAACAGCTCTGGAGACCTGGTTTAGCCCCATCAGGGTCTACCAACACCTGAGCAGATTTGAAGCCAAGTGACATCACTTGCAGACATGGGATTTGCCTGTGTGCTCTTCAAAGCTTGAAATGCCATTGCAAAGTCCACACTCTGGCTTTCTATCCTAACCATTTCTTACATATGATCAGATCTTCCAAGAACACCTACAGGAAGCAACTTAACCTCACAAGACGTTTTGAGGGCTATTTTTACTTTTGACCTCTCTTTCAAAACAAAACCATACTTGTTAGCTGAAATTTAAAAGGCACTTAAAACCAAGATGATTTCCAATACATATATAATTTCTATTTCTTTTGTGTATATATGTATTCTGTGAATGTTTTCAGAATTCTTTCTTCAGTATTCCCTGTGTGTAACTTGTGAACAGAAAGTTATGGCATCATAATTAAAACACTTCTACTTCAGGTAAAATGTTTAATTCCTCTATAATCACTGATGACTGTTATGACTTTTATGTACAGTCATTCAAATATATAAAAAATTTTCTCTGAAAAAAATGCTATTACTTTTGCTCTATTTTCACTGATATTTTTGTTACAATATGAAAAAAATACTTTCAGCTTGCACTATTATTTTCTTGTTCTTTCTTTCTTCTTCTCAGCCACAAACTAAATATGTATTGAGGATATATGGATATCTTTTTCCTAGAGAATCACATTGAAATATATGAGTATTCTCTGAAGATATGTCTTCCTTTAGTTAGCTTTCTTTCAAAAACAATAACAAAAAAACTACTTCAGTGATAGCTTTTTTCTATCACCTAAGCTTTTCTCTACCAAGAGTTACTTGTTATATGTAAGAAGAAATTTTTGAACAAATGTAACTATTTAATTTTTTTTTAAATAATTTAAAAGACATGTTGCTGATTATTAGCATCATCAACATAAAATTATAAAGGGGAAAAAAACCCCTTCATCTCAATTGTCATATACTTCAGCAGAATCAAGGCAAAGAGAATAAAGACAGGATGAGAAAGGAGAAATGAAAAAGGAAAGTGGAAAAGGAAAGGAGGGTAGGAAGGGAATGGCAAGACAAGGCAAGACAAAGGAATAGCATATATAGAGTTACAACCAATAAAACGCAATGGAACGTATATACGTACATATATACAAGTTCATAGAAAAACATTTGAATTCTTACTAATCTGATTTTCCAAAAGACATTAGAAAACAAAAAATAAAAAACCCTACACTGTTGCATTTCACGTCAACCTTCCATGTTTAAGAGTATAGTTTTACAGTAATTATAGGCAAATCTAGGGCAAAGCCTCTCTCACATATGAAACACAAACTTGAATCTTCTTGCATTTAGGCAAATTAAATAATGAAAACTCTTTGATAAAAAAAGAAGTTATTTTTACATAGAAAACTATGTTTTGAAACTATTTTTCCCAAGGAACAGATGGGTCTTTTTGACAGGAGATGTTTTTCAGATCAGATACGACATGAAGTCCTTTTAGAAATGAAACTCAATGTTTTATATGACAATTCACAGAGGTCTAAGCCTAAAATTAGTAGACAATATAAATAGAAATAAAAACAAGAAAAAGAAATAGAAACACTGAGAGGCACCATGTGACTTCACATCAGATTGTGAAGAATAGCAGGAAGATTGACAAATAAACAAAAGTAGAACATAAAAGCAAAATTTATAGTAGTTATATCATTCAAAACTGTTAAGGTTTCTGATGTTTATATTTATTCAGTTCTAAAACAATACAAGAAGATAAATCATCAAAGGCACATTAACCTTGATTCATCTCATAACGCCCTACTAAACACTGAGAAAAGCAATGTCCATTTTAATAGGTGATATTTTCACTAGAAAATGTGTGCAGATTACTACAATCAGTAACAATACCTTAATGACAGACATACATTGATTTGAATAGGAAAACAAACAAAATAAACTTGTTCAATGAGCATTAATATTGACAAAGTTTAGTAAGACAGAAGAAAAAAAATGTATATGTTGTAGCAGTAACTGACTTCAGTTTTCTTTAGCTTTTCATCTTTATTTTAAAAGGATAAAGTTAAAGGTAAGAACTAATTTAAAAGAAAGTTTTCAATAGTTATTTAGAGAGCTAAGGGATGTCAGAAGCATGGCTGCCTTCACCAGCCACTCCACTTACACTCTGGGTAACCCCTCACTCTTCCTGTGGGATGTGGCTACCCCTTTTCTGGGTGTGGATTCAAAGGTGCCAGGGAGATGCACAGAGGCTGACCAACACAGGCATGGCGAGCCTTCAGCAGCACACAGGTACAGGACT
Source organism: Cinnycerthia olivascens (assembly GCA_035048155.1). Lineage (NCBI taxonomy): Eukaryota > Metazoa > Chordata > Aves > Passeriformes > Certhiidae > Cinnycerthia > Cinnycerthia olivascens. The sequence goes on from JAWWMU010000121.1 coordinate 25,377,523, forward strand.
CACATAAAACACAGGCACAGATTGCTTCCTCCTCCTGAAGTTTCTTGATACCCACACATGCAGTGTGAGTGGCAAGGTTTGCTTATCGTCATAAGCTCCATGTGTGTTTTGTGACGTCTCTCATTGTTTTGGTTACATGTTTTTGCTCTTATTTCTCAGTTGCCAGAGGTCCCTATAAGATCTTGAAACAATCATCCTCAGTCTCTCCCACACTATCATCAATGAACCTGACTGACCAAGCTTGGCTCTCATCACTGCATCTTTCATCATTTGTCTGTCTTGTTTCCAGGCACAGCCTCACATACAGCCACTCTTAGCCTGGCACAAGGAAGAAATTTTTTACACTGTCATATAGCTGCACTGATCTGGAACTCTGCCTTCTTGACTATAAATAAACACAACCATACATCAAGCACAAAATTGAATGTGCCTCTGTTGTATACTGGTGCTTAGTCTAAGAAACATTATTCCACTTGTAGTAGATATAATGTTCAGAAAGATGGAATATCATTAGGTTATAGTGACATTGATATGTACATCCTGATGTAACTCCTGCAACTCAATGTAATGTACCCACAAATAACCCCTGGTGGAGTATATTTCACCAACTATTTATACATTTCCTTGGAGTTATGCACTGCCATAATAAAATGCAACAGAGACTAAATACACCGGTGGAGATTTTTATAATATATTAAGAATAAAAACTAGGTTGGAAAGGCCCTGAGTAGCTAGATCTCAGCTGACACAGCTTTCAGTGAGGGATTGGATCATGAATGTCCAGAAGTTGCCTCCAAGAGAAACTATAGTTTGAAAGTTTGATAGGCCTGATGCATGATCATAGTCCATACTAGAAAAAGTTGTTAAGCAGTTTATGTTGCAATTTACTGGCTAATGTTTACAATGACAGATTCTCTCCAATAATCTCAATGGTTTCCATAGACAGTCACAATTTAGACTGTCTTTCTCTTGTAAATATTGCTTGGGAGTTATGTGTGTTACACAAGGTAAAATGAATAAAGTGCAATTTTTCAGGGTCATAATAATTTCTAATTCCACTGTTAGTCTATGCAATCTCTATTAAATAACCTTAGCTTTAGCTTATTTACCAGCTGGTTTTAGACCAAAGATTCATTACTATTAATCTCGAAAGTAACTTTTCCACTTTGCATGTGTTAATCTGAATAAAGTAACCTCAGAAAAGCAAAGCCATCTTGTATTCTACAGTTTGAATAATAATTAAAAATAAAAGCTTTATTTATGAAACAGATTTCCAGTATTACCCAGGGAATTATGGACGTGTTTAAGCGGTCATTAAATCTCACACAGGGAGATACAGGTATACGTATTGGAGCAGTAATTTGTTTTTGTGCAGAATTTTCAAACCAGGATCCTCTATGAACAGATTTCTATCAATAATACAGAAGGGTAATCTCTGCATTTACTTTCCCACATAGGTCTCTTTTTATGGGGGTGATAATTCTTTTGATTGTAAGGAGGTGAAACTACAGATAAAACTTACTGTAAGTTAAAGCTAATGTTAACTAACAAATTAACTAAGACAGAGAGATTTAAAAACCCCAGGCTATTATATTGAAGTCCGTGTGGTAGGGCAAGGATTTTGATCCCTGTTATTTCCTATATCAAAGGTAGTTAAAAGAGCCACGTTATTGGAGCAGAAAAGAAATAAGGGCCTCTTTGAACCATCACTCAGGAAAGGAGGGTGAGACTGCAGAAAGATATGATTCATTACTGCTATTTGAAAACAAGATGTAATGGTTCCTTCTTCATCTCAGGTACATAATCCAACAATAATTGGAAGGAACCAGGTCAATGAATATCAGATGTAAGAGGAGAAGCACAAAATGTCTTGTCATCATATGAAATCCTGCTTTTCATTCTAAATTCCTTTTTATCACACCCATAAATAAATATAAAATTAAACCTGATTTTTTTTCTGTGAAAGTCTTGGAAGTAGAATCTGTAAAAACGCGCAACGTCAGTGACTAATAAGAGAAAAACCCCCAAAGTTATTTGTTGTAGCCTAAAAATATACAAGGAAGGAAAAAAATTCATAGGATGTTCAACTCAACGTATGTTACAAAGAATTCATAGTAGATTAAATTCTATCTGATAGGAAAGAGATTTTGATTAATCCTCAGTGTTATATTAAGGCTTATAATTGATATATGCAGTTTGGCAACATTACAGAAGCATGGAATATTTCAAAAGGAAAGTATAGAGGTATGTCATGGAAAATACAGTATTTATCTGCAAGGTTTCCGCCCATCTTTGTAGGCCAGTCACTTGTCTCATTGCAAAATCTGCTTAGAAACTTGGTTTTAAGTCTGATTCTGTGGTTCTGTAATAAAAGATACGTTATTCACTTCATAGAAATATTTATTTCATTGGAAAGAATGGTGAAATGTTCCTAATAATTTAATAAAAGAAGAGAAAACAGAGATAGTATGTATTTCATTAAAGTGCTTATTTTTAGAGATTCTTAATGTGTGAAAAAATCTAAAGCCTTTTACAGCAATAAATTTAGTGAAAGAAGATTTTATACAGTAAATGTTTACACTTTACATATATTGGTTCTGTTCATGTTAAATATACAAATGAAATGTACCATGCCAAAAGCCTGACTGCTAAATTACATTTTGTAGGAAAAGCCATAATTATGTCTTTCCTTTTTATTAATAACTACATGTGTTACTGAAATAAAAGCAAAAGAAATTGTAGGAGCTATATATAAAGTGGATTAATTTAACTCTAGGTCTCTTTTGTTTCTCAGTATTTAACACCGACAACACTCCTACACAGGTGTGACAATAAACTTTCAAGAAATTTGTTTAATTGCTTACTTTCTACATGAAGTAAAAGTTGTCATTATCTGCAGACTATGACTTTCTTTGAAGGCTATTTTTGGGGACATAGAGAAAAAAAGTGTGTCCAGATGCACAAACCACCTTGGTATTTCAAGATCGGAAGAGCG
>JAWWMU010000121.1:25411828-25421848 GCA_035048155.1 Cinnycerthia olivascens
TACTGTATCGATGTTGTTAACTCAGCAAAAACAAACTAATCAAATGTACTTTATCCCACAGCAGCAAAAGGTAATACTTTCTGTCCCATACTCCTTTTATCTTCCACTCACAAAAATCAGATTTAGCAATAACCTAGTTTCCTTTTTCAACACCAGATTCTGAGAGAATAGAATATGCCACTTTCTTATGCCATTCATGTTTCTAGAACAGCAGAGTTCTTTGGAGATTTATTGTTTTAGCTTTGTGTGTGAGAACAAGTAGCAAAACCAGACTTTAATATTGTTTAGGTTTCAAACACCAAAACAGAACTCCTACCTCTTTAAGATCCTTCGTGCCACAAAAAAATAATACAATTTATTATACTATTAGTTAAACTGGCCTTTATACTTAATTTGAACTTGGAAAGTAGTTCAATGTCTTCTTGTATTATCTAATTATTGCAATCCAGAATTTATTGATTATTTTCTATTTTTATTAAGGTTAATATTCTACTAGTAAACCTCTGCAGGAAACAAATTTTGAACTCACACATCATTGTAGTAACACAACTCAAAGGATCTGGTGTCTTGAAAAAGAGCTGGTTTGGTTTTGGTTTTTTTTTTTTTCACTTGGAGAAGAGAGTGGAGAAAGAATTTGTAATGGAACATTTGTCGGTGCTGATGGTTCAGCACTGAAACAGCTATGAATGCTTGTAGATAAACCAAACTTATCCAAAATAAATTCATAGCTACTGAATGAGCTTTTTCATATTTCCCAGAACTGCTGTTTATAAGGGACTGCAGACAGATACTACACAGTGCACTAATGAATTGCAATAATCAAGTCCTCAGAATTGTCTTCATAACCATTGAAACAGATGAAGCAAATGCAACAGAGAAGGAGGAATTGTGTGGTGAACACTGACTTTATGCATCTCACAAAAATAAATTTTTTTCTTGGCCTATGGAACCATTTGTGTTTTGTAAGTCATCTTTCCCTCCATAAAATTCAGCTCTCCAAGAATTGCACAAGATATTTCAGATCAATAGTATAATTTAATCTCAGTGCCTTAGAAATATTAAGGTGCACAATAAATTATTTTCTCGGCAGAAGAATATTCATTTATGATGTGTTGGTCCTTGTGAAAGTTGATGTTGGGGTTAGAAAAGGGCAAATCAAAAGGTAGCTATAGTTTTTTTGGTGTTCATTGATTCCCAGCAAAATGCTAAAAGCCCTCTGAAATCACATGCTATTCCTCTGTTAAACAACAGTGTACAGAGCACTCGTTTTTAGAATTCATTGCCAAACTATCTTATGCACCTCTAAGCAACGCTCCCTCCTATGGGCCACTGGGAGCTGCTACGAAATAGCACATTAACAATAAACGAGGGCAGAAGAAGAAATTAGATGGGGACAAGTTAGACCATGCAGCTCATGACAAGAGCCCTCAGCTTCATTTTCTTGGGGAAAAAGCATTTGGCTTACACACCCACCTAAAAATTTTGAAAACAAAATTATAGTATTAGAATTCCATATGTTTCCCTGTTCCAGTATTACTATCAGTAGTAACTTAGTCATGTACTTTCATACAAGGGTGAGTGTTCTCACTTCAATTTTTTCACATGGGAAAACTTCGGGAAATGTTAATTTCCAAAATTTATTTCTGAAAGCAATGACTCCTGCCTCTCCTTGTTAAAGAACTGAATAAAAAAGTTTTCATGACTTGTGAAGTTGTTTGTGTGAAATGAAAATGTGATGCAAGCCAAGAGAGGGTAAACTGAAGAAGGAAAGCTTAAAACTGAAAGAAAACTACTATTAAAACAAGTGAATACTTGCTTTGTACTCATTACTGCACTGCATTGTCACTTTAAATATTGTTGGTGTTACCGTTAATAGCAGCAGCATAGTGCAGACAGATAATAGCACAAAAACATTGTTTTTTCTCAGATACTGTGATACTAAGAATATGGGATAGCAAATTCTGTTTATCAGAACAGAAGGGATAGCAAATTCTGTTTATCAGAACAAAAGGTAGCTCCTATGTAACTGCCACAAAAGATGGAGATAGTTAGCCAGAAACCAAAGTCCAGGTGAAATTATATCCTGCCCATACTAATTATCCTCAGTCTTCAAGTGTTTATTTCTCAACAGCGCTTCATATGTGGGTTATTAGGAATGTCAATCTTGCCTACATGGTGAAGAGCTGTTTCTTTGCAGAAGCAACTTTTTCAAGTCCATAAAGTCTTATTTTTCAGACCCTTGTTTTCCATTTTTTCTCTTTTCTCCTATGCTCAATTTTACCATAAGTCTTTTTTTCCCTAGAAGTTAAAGAGTACAGTTGTCTGTCTCAAAAACTGACAGGGCTGCAGATGGAATGTAAGCCATAAGATAAGCCACCACAGCAGGAGCTTGAGATAAGCACCAAAGGGAAGAGTTTGAGATGGGGTGGCACTGATTCCAGGCCTGGTGAAGGAGAGATCTGGTTAGTACATTCTGTTTTAACAGATCCTGACAAAAAGTCACCCTCTGGAAAACTGTATAAAAGGAAGAAACTGTTCGTATGTATATCAGCAATCAAACAAAGGTCACTCCAAGTTATGGGACAGATAGCATGTCACCAGTGAAGGTCCCTAAGGACTTCCCAGGCTCTTTTCTGGGGCATTCCACCAGAGGACTGCACAAGATCCATAGTGTTGTATCAGTCAAAAAATTAGCCCCCAGGGGAATTTGAGTGCTCCCAGCTGAACCCAAATATGTATTAACCCACTGAACTTTTTGTTTCATGGGCTTACCACACCCCGATGGACCAAGACTGTGACCATCACCAACTGACATCAAAATAGCAACAATCAAATCTTATCATTTGATCCATGGGAGGTGATATCTTTCCTCTCCACTATCTACTCTTGTCCTTTGTTTCTCTTTTTTACTTTTCCTTATATATATATTTTCTTTACAATTTTTTATTGGTAACTTTCTATAGATAATGATCAACATGGCTATACACCTCCTTTCCATTGCAAATTGTTCTAAAAAAGACCTGCCATATCTATCTAAATATATCTATATACCTATGTATAAACACCAATCATCCAGTGTTGTTTCACTCTAACCTATTCCAAGGGATTTATTGTTAAAACTACTCCACCTTTAGGTCAATCTATCCTTTAGCCTTCAGTGAGCCTTTGTCTTCTTTTTGTTTGTTTGTTTGTTTTGTTTTGTTGGGTTTTTTGTTTTGTTTTGTTGGTTTGTTTTTATTTTTTTGCTTTTCCTGGTAATTTCTTTAATAGTATTTAAAGTACTTAATATGAAAATATTGGCTGTCCTTTGTTATTTGCTTGCTGCTCTCTACCTCTCCTTATCATTGTCCCTGCACACCTTTTTTTCTGGATAAGTTTGAATTTTATGCTATATTTCCTCCATAGATTTTGTTAGAAGCAGCACTGATTCACACTGTATGCTACTACATTTCAGCTCTGAGCCATCAATTATCACTCTTTAATAACTGGCTTTTCTCATTGCTTGTGCTTTGTCATCTCTCTTGAAATATCCAATATTCACCCATCATTTCTTTTGCTGTCTTGTAAGAACTCAATTTTCTTTAGAATTAAGTACCTTTTTCTTTAATAATACTACTAACATTTTTCTCTTCCACTTTTTCTTCATTTTAACTTTCTTCAGACAAAACAACAACCACCAAACAAGCAAGCAAAGCCCCATCTGATTTATTTGTTGCATCACTTGCTTTGGGATGGAAAGAGCCTCATTTATCTTGCATAAATTTTCCTGCAGGCTTTGTTTCCAACAAAGCTTGCTTCATATATGGTCTTCACCAAGTTTGTCAATGTGGATGTATTGTAAATGGGAAAAATAGTGTTTTACATGCATCTTGGTCTTGTCTGGCCAGAACCTGTTACCTTGTCTCAGCTGTTAACAGTCAGGTCAATGCTGACGATGTGATGCTGACAGCATCACAGAGGTTCTGTGACTATTTTACTGAAAAAAATCTTATTCTATCCAAACAGTGGTAAGAAGTCATAAAAACTTTATTCTTGCACATATTTGTTTATCAGAGATTCAAGAGTTAATGAGAAGCTCACAAACAGTCAGAGTCTTTTTCAATGGTTTATAATCTTGAGCTCTCCTGGATCCACACAATATCCAGGAAGGGCTTATAGTGACACTGCTGGCTGCAGCAGGTTAGATCTGCAAGTACTTAAGGAAACTGAAAATAAATATATCTTCTGCATTTCCTAAGTGAAGAAGCAGACTAAAATTGTGTTCAGAGTGAAAGAAATATTCCAAGTCAGTGCTGGATTTATAAATAAGTTGGTAATGTACAGGTTGCTTTGAGAGATAAACAATTATAATCGGAACTTTTTCACTCTTGTTACTTTGAATATGGTAACCATGGATTTTCTTCTGTTGTGATAAGGGTGTGGGCAGCATTAACTGTTGAGGCAACCTTAGGTCATTTTTTTACTATAAATATCAAAAGTTGAAAGCAGATTCAGTGATGCTGTAAACTGTGAATAGGTGGGGAGAATAACCTCTAGGCATGGAACATTGGCTTGCTCTAAATGCAATGAAGTCACTAAATGAAGAGAAATTACTCAAGATCTGCAGAACACTGAGAAAGAACTTCAGATCATTCACAGTTTTTTCACATCATTGACAGCTTTCAGGCAGTGTTGCAGAATATTTCTTTGGTATTGATTGGCTATTAATTATTTACAATACTCTTTTACAATACTGATTGGTTTCAATGTGCTGTTTACTTTCTATAAAAGTGTGTATGAATTTTTCGTGTGGTCAAAAAATTATTCATGTTCACAGTCTGCAAAGAAAACTACAGCTCCTTCCTCTCCACCCCAGGCACCCTCCCAAAAAAAGCACCACAATTTTTCTACAATAACAGTCTGAATATTATAGACTTTTGCAAATTCCAGTGTAATTCAATATGGTTCTGTTCTAATTAAACTTGTGTAACTTTTATTCTCATATAGTGTAATGAGAGCTATAATGATGAAAGAAATTTAAATGTTATGGGTAAAGAAAGATTATTGATTATAAAAGCTTTTTTAGTTTTGGATGAGAAAGACAGCTTTTAAGTAAATATTCTGATCTTTCCCTTTGATTTATGTAGGAGAGTGAAGCACACACACTGTAGCTACAGTTGAAAACTCATGGTAGAGTTGCTTACTGTGTGCCAGCCAATATTGGGATATTCAACAGATGAGATGAGATTAAAGATGCTCTAAAATTACTCACATCATCCCAAAATAATACGAAGTAGAAAGCAATTCATGACCATCAGCATCATCTGTTTCCCTGCAAAGGTTTAATCATGTTGTGTCTCTCTATCAAATAATGTAGCTAAGCCCCAAGCAGTTAAGTTTCTGATTTGTAGAAGAAAGTGGTTAATCCATAACTCAGTCTCATCCTGTGAAGATAATTCCACTGAAATTTGTGGAGATACTCAAATATGTGGATAAGGATGTTCCTCTTTGGTACTGTGCTGCAGCTTCATCTGCAGAAATGTTCACTAACACCTTTCTTTTTCCTGGACAGTGCCTTGGGCTTATAGCTCTGCTGACAGAGGCCATGTTCCGAATCCCTCCTGGGCAGTCCTGACCACTTCTGCGGAAGAAGACAATTTTTCCTCACTTCCAATTTCAATAAAATGTAAAATAATTACACTGAATTTCAGAAATGAGAAAATACAAAAATATGGAAAACATACTAGTTTTATTATGAGCGAGGACCTCTAGTTGTCAAGAAAAGCTTTTCTTGGGAACTAGGATGAAGTTGAGTAAAGTAATAGCTTTTGTTTAAAATCTCTAAGGTGTTTGCGTTTATGACCAAAAAAATGAGTTTGTTTTTTGTTTCTTTTTTCCTTTTCCGTTAGTGAAATAGCAATATTTACTCAGTACAAGCCCTCACAAACTGTGATCTCAGCAGTATGTTAAGCTCTAGTTCACAGGGGTAAAAAAATAATTTCAGGCATTCAAATTTATGAGAACTTGTAAGAGGACAGAAGGAAATACTAGAAGATAAAAATGAAAACCACAGGAAACACAGAAGTCCTTAGAACTTCTAATTAATTGCTACAGTTTCTTCCAGTGCTTCATCAAAATCTCATCTGAGTATATTTTCTGAGAACAACAATATTTCTATAGATAGGAATAAGACTATGGGAAGAGAGGATTTATTCTGTTTTTAGGAATGGAATTCTCCAGATGTCAGGAGTTTTACAAGCATTAGCATACTTACATGGTTAAGAAGTGAGCAGAGGAGTCAGAAACATGTTTTCCAGAGCATCTTCAAAAATAATATTGTATCAGTATTTAGATTTTCATCAGATTCCAGATTCTCATGTTCATCTTTTTTTTTTTTTTTTCCCTGGGGCATTGCACTGGGAAAAAGAACCTTAAGAGATGATAAAGTCACCTGTCTTCTCTCTTTCAAATTCTGCGCTTTCTTGAAAGTGCCACAAACTCAGAGCTGAAGTTGAATGTGATGGAATACTGCTTCAATTACCCCCTAGAAAAAAAAAGGTGAAGTAATAATTTCTGTATTAACTATTCAGTCTTCTTGTTAGTCTTTTACTTGTTAAAGCTCTTTGAGCTCCAAGAATGCAACCCTGGCGTGAAAGGAATGAAAGGAGACATTTTTATTATTTTTTTCCAATATTTATTTCATAGTGACATTTTTTTAAAATTCCTCTCTATGCCTTTCTTGACCCGTAGGAGCAGCTGTTCTCTCTGACATCAGTTATTCTCTCAGATATGTCTAAAACACTATGCACCTCAACACAAATCCCTAGTTGTAGTGCCTTCATTATTGATGGTGAAGCTTATATTGCAGTCACTGACAATTTCATGCCAAGACATGATGAAACCACCCTTGAAGAAGCAGACTCACAGGATGGTGTTATAGCTGTGATAAGACAGGGTTCAGAATACACTGCAAAATAAGAATGTAGGTGTTTGCTGCGTGGATCATACAGTAGTTGTGCTACCAATATCCTGAGGCAAGGAGTAAACAGTGGACTTGTATTGTTTGCACAGACTACAGGCACTTTAGTCTAGGTACACCCAAAATTATACTTCAAATTGCTCTTTCTAATTCGAGGTGTGTTTGCACAGAGCAAAATACAATCAATAAGTACAGAGCTTTGGGAGTGTCTAAAGCAAGATAGTCACATGAAAATCTGGTGCAGAGTAAATTGACCTATTTCACTGATTACTGATTTGAAGTCTAAAGACGAAAAGGAACAAGGACAAGGGAGAAGCAGGGGATGATTAGAGTAAATTATACATGAGCACCTTGCAAGAAAATGTACTGAAAAGAACTTCCATTGTGATAAATTCATGAAAGTGCTTCTCATATAAAAAGTGGATTACTGATTTCAGGTTAATGCAGCTTACTGAAATTTAATGTGTCAATGTAAGTGTCAAGCAGGAATGGAAAATATACCAAGGGAAAAATCCCTCTTTTTATCTCATTCCTCACACCCTTCCTCTGTCCTCTTCCCCTGCCAAAAATGGATTTGTCTCTTCTTATAGTTATCCAGCAAATTATTGTGTATTTACTCCTAGGTAGGCAAAAACTTAATAAAGCCTTCCTAACCTGGAGAATTTTTCCAATAACATTCCTGGACGCCTTATTTGGTTCCCATCTATCCAAAGAAGTATTTACAAGGGAAGGTCAATTTCATTTCCTCTGCTATACTATTCAATTAGATGAAAACTTCTTAAATATTACCTGAAAGGTGTTTTGGGGAAATATAAAAACATTAGTATTGTTGTTTAGGGTACTCACAGGCAAAAAATGTTAATAGAATATTATTGCCTCAAAGTAATAATCTGTGTAGGGACAAAGAAAGCAAGCAAACAAAAACAGCTAAAGAGAATATTTTGCCTTGAAGAAAGTTTCCTCTAAATAAAAATATCACTTAATAAACTGAATAAACATTAAAAGCAAAATTTATGTATATTTATGTAGAAAATTTCGATTTTTGGGACAATTCTAGTAAAAAGCTATTTTATACAGTATTCTGGGGAAAAAAATTAATAAGAAAACAAACAAAACAACCAAATTAAACCAAAATGAAGCAGAGGTAGATTGTCTTGTTAGTTTTCTGAAACAGGTTTTGATGTCAAATTTGAAAATATTTTTTCAAAAGTGAAGAGTAGTGTTAAAGTATATTTTGTTTGAGCAAAAAGCTAACATATTTTACTGTTTCTTTCCTATTAGAACACATCTGTAAAGCTCAGAAGATCTACGATTCTTTGTTAGGACTATGTACTTTGTATTAAATCAGTTAGATTTGTCTTAATGTGAATCATTTATTCTTTTTATGCATTTTCTTGTGGTGAATGTACTTGTATCAGAAAGGCAAGAGCTTTCAGAAGAAACAAAAATTAATGTCTGTTATGATAATTTGATTGTAACAGAATTTCCAGTTCTAATAATTAAGATATTGGATAACACAAAATTACAGTAATAGTTTTCTTACATCAAATTTTACAGAAAACTCAGCATGTCATTCTGTACTGCAAAAAAGAAAGAAAAAAAAACCAAATCAATACAACAAACAAAAAAATCAGCTATCTCAGTGAGAGCTGAATCAGATTTGACAGAATACTGACCTTTTGAGAACAATTTTCAGAGAGAGAAATTCAAGGTTTATTATTTTATTTGTGTAAGGGGGTGCAATATTTATTTTTGAATGGACTTAAAAAAGGACAAAGGTACAGATTAAGATAGGCATGATTTATTTTTGCTGCTGCTCCAGAATCCACTTAGACAGGTATGCATCTATGTGTTTCAAATACAGCTGAATTTTAAAAAAATACTGAATGAATTTGAATACTTAGTCTATCAAACAAGAATTCTTGCCTTGTTTAGCCTTAATAGGAGAAGCTATCACCAATTCTGGCTTAAGGTTTAGAAAGAAACTTTATTTAAATTTGCTGCATTGCAGTTGTGGTCACTAATTGATGTTTGCCAAGGCATCTTCTTCTAGTTTCTTTTCTTCACTCCAGTATTTTGAGGATAGTGAAGAAATAGAAATATTTCCTAATCGTCTAAAAATAGATCGAAAGAGGAATATACTGCCAGCATTCTGTGCCAATCCATGATCCTTTTTTTCTGGATTCATTTCTGTGTGAGTAAAAAGGGATTGAGATGAATAGGATTGACAAGAAGAAAAGAGTTTCACAAAAAAGCTGTAGTGAGAGGATAGATATGGCTATGGCTAAAAGACATTGTAATTGATGTGGATGAAAACACAAATTCTGTATAAGAAACCCTTTTTAATGTAAATGTTGCAGTACTGTCTTCTGCCTCACAACCAAGAAGGGACAAAAATCTGGTAGAGGAAGTACTATAAGAGGCACAGCCATACCTCCTCAATAGACAACAGAATAATTACAGGGATGTTTCTAGCACATTTGTATAACCTTCGCATGTCTTACACAGTCATGCCACAACCTAGCTCACTCTGGATATTACTTGTAACAAAATTAAATCATGCATAAACCTCAGCCATAAGGAGAGAAAAAAAGTCCTTAGACACTGTAGGGGGAAAGAAATTAATTTTGGCATGCTGTTAAACAGCACTTGATTCTGAGGAGACCCTTCTTTGTTACCCCTTGAAGGTGTTTTGATTGTGTTATTGTGCTGGTTCATTAAAACTCAGACTCAGCTCTCCGTCTAATTCACACACAAGTAGGAAGAGGGTTGCCTTCATAAAGTAGCACTGCTATCAAGAAAAAATATGCAAAATCATTTCCATAAAATTATTACAAATACAACAAACCCTTTGTACTGTAGGAGGACACCTCACTCCAGCACTCTGCTACTAACCTGTTATACAGAAACTGCCCAGCTTTTACTATATTATTATTTCTATTTGTTTTTAGACATGATGATCTTGTCAGTTTTGGAGTTTGCTTTTGTGAATGGGAGATTTATGGTGTCATGCTGCAATTCAAGAAGCAATCAAACAATAGACAAAAAAAAAAATACCAGAA
>JAWWMU010000121.1:26006176-26027019 GCA_035048155.1 Cinnycerthia olivascens
CATAGGAGATCAAGTGCACACTATGCAATAATATCATTCATTTAGAGCAGTTCTTGTTACAGAAGTTCAGATTTTTCTTACCTTTACAGCAGAGTGAAAAACAGACCTATTGTTGAAGGATAACTTTTAAATACTTTTATGTGAGAAATTTTTTTCTTCTTCTTTACAAAAACTGTCCTTTTTGCCTAGACATAGGGACAATACTTCCAAAATTTTACAGATTTGTGATATAATAAATGTGAAGAGACCCTTTTTATCTTCTCACTGTGCATATGATTAAGCAGTTAGCATTCTCCACCAGCCACTGCTTCTTAGCTGATCTATAGTTAGTAAATGAAGTCACAAAGCATCTAGTTAACTACCATGACACTTTGAATCTATATATATGTATGTGCACACATACTCATGTTTCAATTTTTGTGCCAGCTGCTTATTTTGCTATTCACTGTTTAATGATTGTGACTCTCAGTTTAGATCTTTTCACTCCCTCCCCTTTAAAAGACATGAGTATATTTAAAGTATAAATTTTTCTTTCTCTGTCATTACCTTAACTTAGTCCTTTCCCAGTGACATGCTTCTGTCAGCATGTCATGAACTTTCATCAGAGGATTGGCACAAAGTTTGGCTATAAAACTTTGCAATGAGATGTGGCTGGTTTATGGCCTATGAGAAACCAAGGCCATAGTGTGGTCTGTGAGAAACCTCTCCAAATAGCAGAGGCTAGAGCAGAATATAAATCCAAATTTACATGTGCTTACTTGAGAATGCTGTTGCTAATGATGCAGGTTGTTTGGTTTGGTTTTTTTTGTCCAGTTATACTTTCTTTGCAACTACATGCAAGTCATTAAAGGTACCTAAAAGTAAGGCAAAAGTATGCCTTCAAATCAACATGAGTATTTACTTATTCATTTCAATATAATATTAAAAGAAGATCCTTCATGCAGCAAGTTAGGGATCCTAACACCATAATCCAAAGGGCGTCTAGTAGAAAGGAAATTATGGACAGCCAGCCAGTATTAAATAAAGCAAAGTGATTCTCATGATCCTCTCTTCCCGTCATTGTAGCACCTTTGGTTCTCTTTATAAATCTCTTACAAATTGTAAGTTTTTAAGAGTATATTCAGGTCTTTAAAAGACTACAAATGTTTTTAAAATATACTAAATTCCTTTTTTTTGTAAAACAAAAAAGTCTTTAAAAGCAGAAGAAAAAAAACTTGACTGAAGCATTTAACAGAGATAATAATGCAATTTTTTTTTATTTGTGGAATAATTTTAACACAGAAGCAGCATAATTGAGACAGTGAAGAGTGTAAGAAAGTATGTAAAAAACATAACAGGTTATCTCCTGATGAATACAAATGAGAAAAAGCCAGATGAAGTCAGAAGAGCCACTTCCACCGAGTCTCTATTCTCAAAGTCCCTGGGGTAATAGTCCTTAAAGTAGTTGATGCAACAGTCCCTAGAATAAAATAGCATTTGATATTGAATAAAATGTTGCAAAATGTTGCCTAAGGAGCAAGAAGCAACTGGGGTTTTGTTTGTGCGTTGCCTTGCGTGACAGCTAACATTCACTCCCAAATGCATCATTAACTGGAGTTCGCTTATGGCAAAAAGACATCTTCATTTTAAGAGTGGCACTAATTTTTAAAATGGTAAGATAAAGACTTGGTCTTACTTCGTTTGTACATATTAGGTTATACTTGTCCCTGACTGTGGAAGACAAGTGGGGGGTACCACAGAGAAGACAGACCTCATCAAATGAGGATTGCTCTGCGAGACACTTACCAGAGTGATACATTTAGCCCTTGAAAGACAATATCCTTTCCAACACCGCTTTGCAGCCATGGTACCACACTCCCACAGCTAAATCAGAGGCCAGCTGATTAAGATGTTTATTGACTAATGAGAAAACCACTAGGAAATTGGTAGACAAGTAAAAGAATAAATTATCTTGGCAATATAACAGTTATATAATAATGCAGACTATTATGCCTGACTATAAAGCTATTAATTACAGCTCTTAAGTCTAATGAATCACATACCTGAGCACAACTCAATCCCAGTTCTGTTAGTATGGAAACACAAATCTATTTCCCTCTGCAACTCTGGACATCATATCTGTGGAGCAGGGTGACCCTTCAGCATTCTGATGAGCCAAGACATGCCAGCCAGCAGTACAGCTGTCTGTTGGCATCCATACGCCTGCTGAGTAAGGATCCATTTTTTACTTTTCCCCATGTATAATTTTAAAATGTATTCCTTATTCTTTCTGAATTCAGACTCACATTTTTGCCATAGTTCCATATTTGATCTTTCTCCAAGTTCTTCCCAACAGTTTATTCCTACCTGTCTTTTCTTTATTTCCTCCATATTTGCCACAGTATCAAAAACTGTTATTACCAGCATCTTTTCCCAGACTACATTGTCCTCATGGGCAGGATTACTTTAGTTATGAGTGGCTTTGTGCTCAAAGCTCTTCCATCATTGTCCATCCCAGACTGACCAAATTTTGTTTGCCTTGTTGTGTTATTGAACAAATATTTTAGCTTTAGTTTCAGCCTTGCCTAGCTCCTGCTGAGAACAAGCAAGTTCTCACCATATACAGCAGGTATGTCATGGCAGCAGAGTAACTTGGTTTTCACACTTCTGCCTTGGGCATACTTCTACACTGCTCCTTGGAAAGGCATTGACTGCTGTGCAGCTGCATGTCCCATGGAACACAAGTTTGGGCATGGCCAGCTGCAGCAGCAATAACTCCCCAGCCTTTAAAAGAAGCAAAAATCTTAGCATATTTCAGTCACTGCTAGCAAGAGAAAAGATCACCATGGGCAAAACCACGCACCTAACTCACATCTTAATTGCCATCTTCTCCAAGACAAACTCAGGGCTGCCCAGCATGTGAAGGTGATCTTGTAAGACTGACAATATTGCTTCCACTTTGAAGCCTGTTCACATGGCAGGATTTTTCTCTTTTCTCTCAAAAGAGGTCACCAAATCAATCTTCTTTGTATTTTAATTTTTCCCTGGACCAGTACCTCACTAATTAATTCTTTATAGGCTTCCTTTACTGTACAGTTGGATGGTCAAATTTTGCTAATTTTGCTTTGTTTGGTTGAGGCTTTTATTTTCTGTTGAACTTATATTTCTTAAACATACAGGCTTCTTTTTTAAAAGATTTTAAAGTGCTCATTTCCCAAAGTCATCAGTTTATAACACTGCATTTCTCCATGGCCTGGTTTGTACAGATTGAGTTTTATAGTTTGAAACTCCCTTATGCCTAAGCAATCCATGAATTTCACTTAACAGGCTATTAAAGCTACTGCATAATTGTATAGAAGGGAACAAATTTTTATTCTTTTTTTAAGAAAACAAACATCATTTGGCACAGTTTTTGTAACACACCAGATTACTTCTTTTGCCCTAAGTAATTACATCACACATGTAATCACTGGCAAAATTCTGGATTGTGTGTTTTTCAACTTTGCTGTAGAAGTAAAATATCCCACAGGTTTTATAGTGCAGAAGTAAGTTATCTGCCCTTCTCCCCAAAATCCTGAATAACACAAAAGAGATTTAACTTGCTCTTCCAGAGAAGGGCTTTGTGGTCATGCCATGAAGTACACCACATCTGCATCCCAATCCCCATCTTTGCTCATGGTTGAGCATCTTTGCAGATGGTTGCTGGTGGCACTGGCTGTATCTAAACAAGGAGGCACAGGTTTCCCAGAGCCCAAATCCAGAAGCACGCATCACCTGTGTCCAAGATATGAGGTGGAAGAACTTCAGTGCTGTATACCACTGGTTTCCATGGAAAAGATACACAAGCTGTATGGGAGCCTATACAAGCTTCAGCAAAACCTGAAGGTGCATAAATTGAAAAGTTTGTGCAAACTCTGAGTTTCTCATGCTTGTTTATCAGTTGGGATCATGTTAGCATGACAGGTCAGCCAGGGCTTTGAGATCAATCTAGCTAAACTACTCAAGTACAGAAGGCTTTCCAGTCCAGCCAGATTCTGTTTTAAAAATTATTTAGGAAAATTTGTCTTCTGAGGAAAACCAAAATCATTAGATCAGACAGTAGAAATAAAAAGTGTTCACATAGAACTCTTCTGCCAGAATTATTATTATGTGCTTGGGATGTCTCTGCCTTTCCTGGTTGAGACCTCCATGGCCTTTAATCCTCTTCCTATCTCCAATAACCTGTTACCACCAGAAATTCTCCTTGTCTGGACAGGTTCGTTTTGTTTCCTCCTGGAGGGAAAGTGTCCTTGGTAGGGAGGGAATGACTTGCAAAAGAGTTCCTATTTATTCAATTGCATGCACTCACTAAGTCCAAAGCAGTCAAGAAGCAGACTTGACAAATCACTGTTCAGACAGGAACAAATTTCAAGAACATTACTCTGTATGTATGCATTGGACTCTGTCATTTCCAAAAATAATTCCAGTACGATCCAAAAATAAAAACAATGGTGAAGATTAGGTTCAGAGTGAAAAAAAACACAGATAAATTCAGTGATTTAATTTATGGAGATCTCTACATTAACCCAGCAATTTCAGTGGTGTGCCCCTCATAAACATGTACGTGTTCCACAAGGAATTCTTTCATCATCCAGAGACAGCACTGCAACCCAGCCTAATCTGCACTAACAATTCCTTTTTCTTAGTCGGTTCAGAATCACAGAGCCACAGAATGACTAAACAAACAGAAAGTTTGCTCCCTGGAGGAATCCATGAAGTACAAGGAAAAGTCTTCATAAAGATTTACCTTCTTTTATGTACTATGGAGGCATAATCCACTTCTAATTATCCCAAGATTTAAGTTTACTCAAAGACAGAGATTAGGAAAAATAAATATTTAGCTTCTGGCCTAACACAATTAAGATATTAAAGGCACACAGGTGCAAAATCAATGGATGAAAAACCTATTTCACAGATTTATTAGGGATGAGTCACCATCCCTGGAGGTATTTAAAAGACACGCAAATATGGCACTTAGGGACATGCTTCAGTGGTGGGCTTGGCAGTGTTCCAGTAAGGATATTTTTGAGGAATATGTCTGGTGCAGGTAGCTTGGTCTTGGAAGCTGCAGCAGCCACTAGGTGCAAGTCTGAGACAAGAGGCCATGAACCACCAGCTCTTTCCATAACAAAGGGCATGAAGACCAGTGTCACTGGCCAGGGAACTGGAAAGGTGAAGACATAGAAGGAGCTGAGGACTCAGGAAGAAGAGGAAGGCTTGAAATTGTTTACCCTGTGAGGGTATAAAAGCCTGGGGTTTCCTTTGTTGGGAGTCCCTTCTTGAAGGAACTAGCTGGAGCTGTTTCTGTGTTACTGCACACTGAATAAATTGATTTATGAAACAAGATATTCAAAACTCTTCAAAGGGAAACCTGATGTCACATCAGTAAGGAAACCTTGTCTGACCATTTGAGTGTGGGTGGTGTAGGGTGTCAAGCAGGGTGTCTTTAGCTCACCTGAGCTCCCACTGCAAAGGGGCTTTGGTCCCAGCATTTGAAATCTCTGATAGTGGAATTGTGATTACCAAGTCTCCAGAAGGGTCAGAATGAAGTTTCCTTAACAAACTGAGCTCAATTATCTTAATGGTCTTTTCCAACCTAAACTGTTCCATGATTCTGTTATTTTAGACACTGCAAAAGCTCCCAGACAACAGGCAGGAGGAGCCTGACTCATGTCTTAAAAGTAAGAATAGCCCTCTTGAAAACATTGAAGTGAAAAGGAAGGCTTTTCTCAGACTTGCCACCAAAAAAGTTATTCTCTGTAAAGCAATACATTTAGAATTTTTGGAGTTTGTGAGATTTAGTTGTTGGAGACTGGGGAGTATTGTTATTTTGATGTTTGGGGTTTTTTCCCCCAGATATAAGAACACACATATGACTGAGAAGAAATGGAGACAAATGGATAATACTAGGAATTCTGTATACAGAAATAGTTGTATTTACTCTGTCTTTGGAGAAGCTACCTGAGTCCCCAGCAGCTACAAATCTACAGCACATTTTCATCTTTCTTGTGCTCTTATTTATGTTCTGAGTTTTATTCATTTATTGGTCCCCACCATGGAAGCAAGGAGCAGATATGAAGGGACAGTATAGCCTCAGGGCACCATGGAGAACTACAGACAGATGGAGACATAACTTCTCAAGTTTTACCTTAACACCTGCTCTGCTTTCCAGCAGAGTTGGAATAATTGGCCTGTCAGGAATTCAAGAGAACTGAAATTACAATGAACAAAAAGCCAGCACTGTTGTTCCATCCCCAAAGCTGCCTATAAAATATTATTCTTATTAAAATATTTTCTATACCCATCATAACACATTGCAACTGACATGAAAAGAAAGTGATCTCAGATAACACAAAGACAAAATACCACAATCACCAGCTGTAATAGCACCTGTAATAACACCATTTTGAAGAAGAATAGTTGTATAGAAAGACATTATATTTCCCTCTAATGTTGGCTTTCCTCTTCAGACAATATATACCTTCTGCATGTTAAGTATGAATAGAGGAACTATTGAGAAACATAAAGGTAGGTGACATGAATTGTTAATATCTAGTTTGTTCATCTGCCAAGAAGAAATCTAATCTCTAAAAGTTTGAGAAAAGATCTTGGGTGCTAGTAATGGCTATTCCAGCACATACTTTTGGGATTTATTCCTTTGTTTTTTTATGAAGTCTGTAAAAGAGAAAGAATAGGGTTCCTTTACATACTTATGAAGTTTTTTCAACAACAGTGTAATTTCCAGTGGGAGACAAAGCTGGTTAAAGACAAATATATTCAGTTACTACCTGCCCAAGTTAAACAAACAAGGCGCAAGTGGCAGAAACTGGTGCACAGGAAGTTCCTCCTGAATATAGGGAAGAATTTCTTTACTGTGCAGGTGACCAGAAAGTGGGACAAGTTTCCCAGAGATGTTGTGGAGCCTCCATCACTGGAGATATTCAAAAACCATCTGGATGCAATCCTGTGCCATGTGCTCAAGGAGCAAGGAGTTTGGACCAGATAACCTACTGTGATCATTCCAACCTGACCCGTTCTATCGTGTTGTGACAATGTTCTCCAGTGTCAAAGAAAACTCTTGAATTGCACTGTTTTAATACTTCTAATACTTCTAAAATCCCAATTTTAGAATTACTTCCCAGTCAGAAAAAATTTCCTGTGTTGTCTAAGAGTTTTAAAGCACACATTGCAAATAGAAATTTTGAAATAAAAAAAAGTTACAAAAGCAGATGATAACGTAAAAGTTTAAAGAGAAGCATTTCTTGTCCAATTCATGTTCCTATCACAGTTAATGATCAAAAACATGACTGAATTCACAGGTGTGGCATAAAAAAGAGAGCTCAGCTTCTGAAAGAGCAGATGGTGCACTAGAAATGTGGCCATGCTAGGATACAAAACAAAAATAGTAGCTAAGTGAATCTAGTCTAGTGGACCCAAATAGTCCATTCTCTTCAGAATTTCTATTTGTTTTACTTCTGGGAAAAACAAAATCATGGACTGGGTGATATTTGGGTACTTGAATTTTCAGATCCTTTCTAGTACTCTTGTTTTGGAAACAACAAAACTTTCCTTAGAAAAAATCCAGTTTTCTGAAGCAAATTTTTAATAGAAATAGAAGTTTTGACTAAAATGAATGTGGGGATAAAATTTAGGAGAAAAAGTGAGCCATTTTCTTTCTACATGAGATGAATCAAGACAAAGAAAGAAAAGTGAATAGGACCTGCATGTCCTTTGCTAAAGGAGAACACTCTAGTCTCTTAGACTTTAAATCTCCTTGGTTAAACATGAAAAAAGCTTCAGTATGGGAAAAAAAGAAAAAAGTGTCTTAGAAGGTGTTGATATTTTTCCAGCAAAGATTTTGGGGAACGTATCTTTGTGATGCAGATCTGTTGTATGAAGTTCTACTCTCTACTCTGAAAGCATAAAATTACAAGCATAAATCCAAAAACTACTCCTATTCCATTCACTATGCTCTTATCCTCCTAATCTGTGTTTCCTTATTTCCTGTGTCCCAATTTCTTGTCGTTTCTTCAGCTCTGTCCACTACTTTCTCTTGCCACTTTCCAGAGCAGCAGGTAGAGTATGTCTTATCTTTGTGTCTCCCACACTTTCTCCAGAAATAAAAACTCACAATTTTACCATCTGATGTCTCAGTCCCCTCCCAGGCTAGCTTCATCATTATGGGAGAGTGTGGAGAGAGGAAATTTTAGCATCGGCTTTCAGTCTTTGTACCTCTTAACACAATCCATAAATAATGGATAGATTAATTAATATTGACGAAAGATTCAGATAGTACAGTGATAAATGCTTGCAGAAAATCTCATTCATTAGGATGCATTCAGAGCCATTAATCCAGCTTTGGAAAGCAAAGTCTGCCCTGAAAGACAAACAGGAAAAAACCACATTTCCATTGGAGTAAGATAAGGAGACAGGGAAAAAAAGACTAATTTTTTTTATCCTTTAAGTTTGCCTCAAAAGAAATTAGGTCAAGTATTAAGAATTATTATATTATTCATTTCCTTTTAATATATTTCTTACAAAAGTAATAATCTTATCATCGTCAGAATTGTGATGGTTAAAAAAAAATGGAGTGAAGTGTTCTTCCAGTAGAATATTTTGAGCAATTTTTAGTTAGCTGATATTTTATTTATTGGATAGAATGTTGATCAGATTCATTGCACTTAAGGTCTCAGGATAACATAATTCATTTTGGGGGGTGCAGAAAATATATAAAATAAAATTGAAAGATTTATTATGAAACTTTCTCAGCTGCTGATTTTACTGTGAAATTTCTGAAACATCTTAGGAATCTGGGGAGAAAGCTGTCACTTTTGAAATACGTGGTCAAGATGCAACTACGAGGAAAGATTAACCACCCATAGACGCTATAAATCAGCACATGGATTTCCATTTCTAAAGAAAGAACAGTCTGGGTATAATTAAAGATCAAGCTGGTAAAATGTCAGAAATTGTTGTGGGTCTAGATTTAGAATGTGTGAGCTTTGTATTCTTCTGTATTCCTTTATGCTTCTTCTAGGTCCATTTTTTTAAGTATAAAAAATGTTAATTACAGTTGATACAAGAGAAATTGTTATACAATATAAACATATTTGTTCATGCTATTAGAATAGCATGTTATAGAATGTTTATATGACCGGTTAATGAAGTGCAGACTGTGAAACAAAATTATGCCTAAACTATTAAGATACAACTTTTAAACCTCTACAGAAAAGGAAAATTCTGAATAAACTCAGCCTTATATTATAGAACTATAGCACCCTCTCAGTTTTACCTAAGGTGGCAAAAGTTATATGAGTTCAAAATCAGAGGAGAGTGCTTTATCCAGATATCAACATGGAAAGAGACCTGCTTAAACAGGTAGACAACTGGATAATGAACAGTCTCCTTTTGCACGGCCACCCTCACAGTTATACATGAAAATTAGAGAAATAAGAATCTAATAACTCTCTACCTGACTATGTATGATGTGAAACAGAAATTCATTTTGATATGAGTTGTTATGGAAGGATTTATTTTATATGGGCTTTTCTCACAAACCATAGTTTACTGTCAATATAGTATTTTCTAAGTAGCTCGCAGAGTGCAGCCAGATTATTGTAAAATCCTTCTTAAACAGGTAAGGATCTGCAAGTGTTAATGGAAATAGTGATTCCAAGCTAATCTTTTACTTTTTTCCAAGGCAAACCCACACAGAATAGAGCATTCTTAGAGAAAAACCACTTTCCAATTCTATGTAGTAGTACTGATCTCCTTCAAAATAAACTGTGTGACAGTTTACAGACAAAAGTTTTCTCTTTTCCTAAAAAGCAGATTTCTAACCACTGAAACATAAAAACCTGGGGGTGAGAAAAAGTCCCAGCTAAATACAGGAGAAACATATTAGAAATCATAGAAACATGATAATGCAAATATAGGAGACAAAATATTCTCCATCAGGTTCCAGGTCTCGATGGCTGGAAACAAGGATTAATGACATATCATAAAAGCCCCCTTAAGTAAATCCAAAAGTATCTGTGAGTTGTCTCCTCAGTGGCAAGAGTCTACACTGTAAAATTCATTTAAATATTTAAAAACATTTGACAATGACATTCTAATTTAATTTTGAAAATAGCCCTTTGCTATCCAATAATGTGCAAATACCAAAGAAACAACTCATAGGCAAGATCCTTTTCTTTTTGCGTGCTTTTTGGTGCATGCTTGAAAAAAAAGCTAGAAACTACTGTTTTCTCCCCTTTGTGCTAGCAGATCCCCTTTTCTACTCCAACCATTTGTTCTCAGAGAATGTTTTAGAGAATATTTATAATTTCACTTCCTTAGTAATTTCTAAAATTTATTTAGAATCAGCCAATGAATTTTAAAGCACTGCAAGCCAGAGTTGTACGTGAATAGGTATGCTTTTGCAAACATGTGTGTTAAGCATGATCTTAATTACATGAGCTCAATTAATTTAGAAAAAAAGTCTAAACTTTTTTAAATAAATGGAAGACTTCAGGATGAGGCAGTTGGCTGTGCAGTATGAGGTTTTTCCATATCATATTTTATCACAGATTTTAATTAATTTTAAATTTAAGTGAATCTTAAGTATTCGTGAAGTGTTTGTTTACAAGGAGACAAATGGCCAGTTATAACCTAGCATCCCTCCCCACCTTTTGTCTGCAAAGTTCACTTTCAAGTGAGAGGTTAGATAGATCTTATTCCTTATTTTAGTTCTTGTTCCTTTCATGTTCTTGACAGAGGAATAGAAATCAGCATATTTGGAAGAGCAGCTGCAAGATGCTGCTGTGGGGAATATCTGCTTAATTTGTTGCTGCAAGGAGATGCCATTATTTGATTAAAAACAAAGTGGTTATTCTTCATCCCCATGATTGACTGTTCTCTACAGGCATCCTTTTGGCCCAACTTGGTAAAACTGAGAGGAAAGAGAAAGCATTCTCTTAGTGGAAATAAGTGTGGGAAATGTTTACAAACACTGCTGCTCTTGTTTTTTGGGTTTTTGGGGTTTTTGGTTGGTTGGTTGGTTGGTTTTTTGCATAGATAATCTTAGCTTTTCTTATTGCGTATTTTGGTCACTGAATCTGCTTAAACTTGAATTGGCTTTAGCCTTATAGAAAAGGCTGTAGGGAATGGAGAAAAAGCTTGGTTGGGGTGGGGCTGGTTCTTTAGTTTGGGCATTTTCCAGATATAACATCTTAGCAGGTATAGGGATGATATCTTCATTTCCTAGTGATCAATCACACGCCAGGCAGCCACCACACAAGTCGGAACTAATGTTATCCCTTCATGGCATATTGTTCTCTGCAGCAAAATAGAACTCAGTTTTAAATTCTCTGCTTTTTTTAATCCATCAGAAGACAAAAATGGGAGCTCAGGAAGGAGCATAGACCAAGTAATTTTTTACAGCGCTAAGCAGACGTCAATACTTATAGACCGACTCATGGTTTACAAACACTGCACAGTAGGACATCTCAAACAGGATTGGCTAAGGATCAAAACAGGTTATAAGATATAATTAGCCAGGAAAACCAATGTGTCTAGCAATATGGAATTACTCATAATATTGATCATTTTGAACACTGAAGGGTACATAGGTCAGCTGTGTAAATAGAGACACAAACAAAGTCTCAGGAAGCAGCACGTATTAACAACCTCCTCTCACTGCATCACCTGCACTTGCTGGGCAGTAATTCTGGCTACAAGTGCATGTCCATGCGCATGGCGTTTTGTTGCATTGGCTTTGTACACCTTCCTGCACCAGCTCTCCCTCATACTGGTAAAACCCAGGCAGCCTTTGCAAAAGCCAGCCCAGATACTGGTGGCCAGCCTAAACACACAGGCAGGATGGAGGGTATCGACAAGAACATATAATATCAGCATCCATGCCACAGATCTTCTGCTTTGAGAAAATATCCCTTTGTAGTTCTGTTTATACAATAGTTAATGCCAATAAATATACTGATACTACAATAGCATATACTAAACCCACATGAGTGGGCAAAAGTGTGCCGGGCTCACCTCCTCAAGACTTGTGGTTAACCAGAGATACAAACACTGGTGGAACACTACCCTGCCCACTCCTGTCTCTTCTGTTTCTGCTATTCTTTTTGAGCTTTAGACCTCATTTTATCCTTGAATAGCAGCATAAAGCCCATAGATACTTCATTGTAGGACTCCTACAATGTGGTGCCTTCTTTGGACCCACAGGTCACACACTTTCGGTCTTCCCATGCTTGGCAGGTAGTGAGATCAAAAGACTGATGCCAAAAGTACATACTGAGACTAGACTTATTTTAAATGCCAGTAATCACTGAATGGATTGTATTTTTATGTCTTTATGTCTCTTTTCTTTAAGGGTTGTAACACTGATTGACTAATAGAAGATAGTCTATAATGTTAAAAGCAGCTATTGTAACTGAAGCAACAGCATATTTTATTGGAGCAGATGTTCTGTGAATGAGCAGGGAATAAGGAGAGCAGTCATTTTTTTAATGTTGTTTAAAGGGCAAGAGTGATGCCAATCATAATTACCATCTGCTATAGTACATAAAGTATCCATATGCTCTTTAGATGGCCCCAAAATTGATTTGAACTGCCATACTGAGATTTCTCATTTGGGGACAAGATAGCTCTATATACCCTTATTAGCTCTTGATTGACAAGAGTCTTCAGAGCAGTTAACAAAAATGTCTCAAAATCCTGGCTCAAGTATTCACAGATTAAATTTAGAGCAGACCAACCTTTGCCATTCTTTCTTGGATCTTCTGCCATGATAACATTTACCATCTGAAGCCTAAGCATGCCAGGCAGCTGTTCAAAAACATAAACCAAATCTACAAATCCTAGCTGCTATATTCTGCAGGGTTTGCAATGTTTCTCATTGTTCTAAAAATGTCATGTTAGAGCCCCCACTCTTCTGGGAATTGGCTCAGAAACCAACTCTGTAGTTAACCTTCCATTCTGCAGCTTTCAACTGAAAAGTGTGTTCTTTCAGCTGAGTGCATTTCCAGCAATATTTCACGTAGTTAAAAGAAAGACCTCTCACATTTATCCAACATGCAGAGGAAAAAGTATTTTTAACCTTGCAAACCCATTGACCTCTTCATACTTTGTAACTAGATTGTACATGAGATTTCCAGCAAAATTTTACATCAACGGAGTTAACAAAAGTTATCACGAATACAAGAAAGAAGTTCAAATTCATCTATAATAGGATACAAAAATACTGTCAACTCAGACTCCAGCTTAAATTAAGGATTTTTTTCACATGCACAGAAAATAGTGAAATGTGTCAGCTACGGAGATATAGTGATCATCCATTTATTTGCACATTTTTCCCACAGCACTCCAAATAACAGATGCCTGAAAAAACTGTGCCATACCCTATATAAAATAGCAGTAGTTCAAATGGTGTTTTATTACTAAGCCCAGTCAGTTAGCAACAGGCTTATTCTACAACACAGTTTAGCTTATATTAACGCTCTTTTTCTTTTTTTAGGAGATGTATTTTCATTATCATGTGCTTGTCTGGTTTTGGAACCCACCTGAGATTTGGCTGGCAGCAAAACTTATGGAATGAGGTTAAGATATTTCACATAACTGGATTTAAATATAGTATCACAGATTAGGGTATCTCCTTGCTACTGTGATAGATAATGCATGAAAAGGAAAATTTTGAGAGTGGTAGGGGCTTTTGGTTATTTTAAGAGGGTTTATTGTTGTTTGTTTTTTTTTTAATTTCTTCCTATGAGTCTGTAAGCAATTTATGGTGTTTAGTCATTTCTGAGATGATTCAATTCATACTCAAGGTTTTAAGTGATCAATTTGATGGCCAGTATGCAAGAATTTGGGTAGTGTTCCTCCAGTTTTTAATGGCGTCTGAGAGATTCCATTAAAGTTTCCCTGGCGCAGACACATCTCTGTGTTCTTCAGGGACTATTACTGAAATGCTCTAGGGAAAAAACAGTTTCCCGGATTTCTTTCTTTTCCCTTTATCTGTTATAAGGTGTTATTACAATTCCCCTTTCATATTTTTATTTTAGTTATCTCCCTCTTGGGCATAAGGATGGACATTTCATAGGGAAACAACTCTCTTTAAATAACGGATAAAAGACATGCCAACATTGCCTACAAATAGCAGCAGAGTTACCACACAACCTTCCACATTCTGCTCCAGTAGCAAAATGACACAACTCTTTTAACATGAACATGCAGAAAAATGTGTATGCTAATGGAGACCGTGAGAGAGGAAATCTTGCAAATATAACAGTATATAATATAAATATAATTACACTCCTTCAGGAAAAGATGAGAAAGAAAATTGTTCTCAGGTTGTTAGTCACATTACATAATGCTAGAGGGCATTCAGCGGCAATAGTGATCCAGTGATGAAGCTGGAAAAGAGCTATCGCAGAAAGTGTGGTGTTGTATGTATGTATGCATTTAGTTGAAAGAAATAAAAACCTAAACAGAAAATGTCAAGATAACTGCTATTACAACTCTCACAATGTGCAGCTCCTTTGCATGATCATTATACTTTGAAGGTGCTCCATTTTGCTTTAGTTTATTTTGCTTTACTAATCTCTGAGTAACAAGCTATAGATTTACGTGTGAGGACTTTTACAGAACCCTATTTCATTTTATGTTAACACGTTTGCCCATTATTAGGATATTGTTCATTGCTAATTTTTATCTGCAATACGGTTCACCTAAAGCTTAACTAATATTCTTCGCTTGGCTGGAATATTACAATGTGTTGTTATTTATGCTGAATGCACAGAATTCTATCTTTGGCATAACTGTGACATAAAAGTTCTCCATAAGAACTAAAAGGTAGTAAGAATATATTGATTATTTACATTTGCATTCATTATCATTCCAAAAAGCAGAACAAAGTCCATAGGGAGTGGTAGGGTTTATATAATTTCACTCTAATTATTTTAATTTACTGTGATTAAGATACTAAAAAAAAAATCCAGTGAAAGAAAGCCATAACATCCTTTCCTATACCAGTTAAATAATGACACTCTTGCATTTACAGGGTCTTATTAACCCTTTCCTGGGTGAGAAGGACAAAGGCACAAAAGACACTCTGATATTAAGAAAATTATTTCTATATTTGCATAGGCATTTAGAGGAATAATTTAAAAAATATATTTGTGTCCCTGCATATTTTCCTTCTTTAAAAGTCACCACCAACATTAAAAGTCATGGCGTCAGAGACTGAATTGCTATGATTAGTGGCCTAAACATTGTTATGAAGGACATTTTACCCATTATGGCAAAATACTGTGAAGAAGCTGTAACCACCAAAGCCCACCCCTCCTTGAATATCCCCTGAATATCCCCTCCTGAGGGGAACTTTGGTGAGTTAAACCACCTAAGGGAACTTGAGGTAAGACAAAGGTGGCACTATTGTCCAATGATCTCAGGTCTCAAAAGAACTGAACAAGACAGAGGAAGAAGAATATATCCACAAGAAAGTCAAACCCAGCAGCTCTCCTGGGTCCTCTCTGGTTGGGTTAAGGGTGGGGAAGCCATAGCCCACAGGCCCATCTGCTGAGGCCAGGTTTGCGCACACTCTCCCAACCAAGGTGGGGGAAGGAGGAGGTTTTGGGTGTGTGGCATAACACCTGGTCAGAGGCAGTGGACAGCCATCCTCCCTTACAAAGACTGACTCACTTTTAAACACCCCCAACCTCAGGAAGGCCACATCCATGGGACAGTCACATGAGGGGCAGCTGAGGAGGTGTCGTAATCCATCAAGGACCACCGAGTCTCTTTCCTGAGGCCTTGCACCAGGCGACTGCATGTGATGCAAAGTTACATGATACAGAAGATAGAGTTTTTGCAAGAGACAGTGTCAAACTTGCCCTACCCAGGGAAGGAGCCTGGGCATTCCCACCTGGCCCAAAAGTATATTAATCCATTGAATCCGCTGTTTTGTAGAACCCTTACCACCAAGAAGACCAGATGGAGAGGATCAATGGGATGCCATCAGGATCCACAGAATGGTGATATTTTCTACCTAATCTGTCTCTGTCACTCTTTCTCTCCCTCCCTCACCTCTTTTTCTATTTCCTTCTCTTTTTCTCTCTCCCTCTCTCTCCCCCTATCTCTCTTTCTCACATTTACTGTTAAATAAAATGCATACTATTGACTTTGGCATATGGTCTCGTTTGCATCTTAAGCAGAGGCATCTCTCTAAAAATTTGAACTGGATCTTAAAAATGAAGCAAAACCCAGGATGAGATCTCAAGGGCCCTAGCTGCATTTACAGTCACAAACAAGAGACAGTAACCAAGTTGATTCACCATTACGTTCAACTATGCAATTAAGAGACTGTCCTGACCTCTTCTTCACACTCTTAAAATCCATGAATTCACCTGAACATTCATCAACCAGTCAACACCTGTGGTGTATACCCATTTTCTCTTACAGACTCCACTTCTCTATAGGAAAAACATCTATGTATGGCATTGAGTCGTCTTTTACACACATGATGTGATGCAGCCCAATACCAGAATGTTTCCTGTGTTTAGTTAGTAATTAATCACTCAAAACAGTGCTAACAGGTTGATGAAGCTATTGTAGATGCATAATCAAAGGTTTAGTCTTCACACAGAGAGAGAGGAAGGAAAAAGCACTTTCTTTTTCTTTTTTTTTTTCTTTCTTAATTCATAAAGAACAATGAAATACCTGGCTCTGATAGAACCATTTCACATTGACTGACACCATTGTTCAAAATGCAGGAGGGGTGCTTGACCTTCTTGCCTCATATCAACAGTTACAAGGGAGCTTGGAAAGGTCAGGAATCATCAGTTTCTTGTTTTGAGAGGTGAAGGTGCACGTGAGGGACTCAAGGGAGGGGATAGAAAAGGATGGTGCCAGGATAACACCTTCATTACTCAAAACCTGGATGCTTCAAACCAGCTGCCTGAATTCTTTTGTCAAAAATAGCTCATGCATTTCTGAATACCTTTCAATCAAGTCCCTTCTGCTACTGTACAAAATCCTTGGCAATTTGCCCCTGCTCTTGGCTTAAATTATTTCCAGCCCGTTTGTCTCAGATGTTACATAACAGGTATTATGAATTTCTATAGGCTTCCAAAATGCTATATGATCTTCAATTAAAAACCGCTAAATGCAAAATATCATTCAATATAGTAAAGAAACTAATATGTGAAATAGGACTGAAAAACTCCCTTACATAATATAAAACAGGATAAGGAAAAGAGAATGTCATTTTCTTGACAGGCCATGATTCCTTTTTAATGTATAATCACTGGTTTTGACATAGAGTTCCCTTTATATGAATGTCAAAGAATGACAGGACAAGAGGAAAAGATCTAAAAGAACAGGTCAAAAAGAGCCAGCAATTCAGGGTCTAAGCAGCTGAGTGGCAGGGAAAAAATCCACTGAATCAATAAAGTTTCTCATCATTTAGAAGTCCTTCTGAAAATATCAAGTCTGGCATGTTCCAAGACTTTTATTATGATAAATTTTCCATCCTGTGACCAGGGCAATTTAGGTTTCTAAATACTCACTGTAATCACTACATCTGTCTGCAGCTAATACTGCACATAAGTATATTTTATACAATATGTGTGTAGCACTGTGAAGTTGATTATATATAGGTAGGAAAGAAATCCAGATTTTGCTGGTTGGGTACTGAGATCAGTTACTTCTGTAGGATTCAGGACATGTTCACCACAAGTAAAAGCCATCAGGGTGAAGGCAATATCAGGGACAGGTTTGTGCCTTGGACAGGTGGACGAATCTCTCTAAACCAAAATTTTTTAATGCATAGATATTTCCTCCCCTTCTACTTGCCTGTTCTATTTACAACATAAGAACAACCTTAAGTACAGCAGGATCATGAAGCACTGAAGCAACACAAATGAAGAAAAATGATAAAACAGGTCAACTATGTTTTACAGAATTTTCCAGCTTGCAAAGGATGTGTTTGTGCATCACAGCCTGGCATGCTTCATGTTCTCAGCGTGCCCCAAGGTGCAACATGCATGCCGGGAAAAGGCACTCACGGAGTTGTTGGATGGCCTGGGAACAGCCAGTCCTGCCAGGGTGGCTGGTACAAATCTTCACCACACAGCACGGCCTTCTAGTAGTGAAGGGGGTGCCTCATTCAGTGCCTTTGTAGGCCAGTTCCCCAGTAACTATCACATCCAATGGGCCCCTGGAAAGCTGTTTTACAACGCTGAGGCTTGTAGATCTCAGAGCCTGGATCTCTTGTAAATCTATTATCTGGTCATCTTCAGGGAAGAGGAAACAATTGATAAGAAGCTAAAGCACAGATCACTAATAAAAATAAGCATGTTATGAGTATTTAAATGGATTCATACCTCAAAGTAATGCATATGCATACCTGGACAGATGTACCTTTCTTGAAGCAGCAAGTGAATGGTCATTTAAGCCTGTGTAACATTTCAGAAAATCTTCCTACAGACTCCTGCTGCATCTTAAGCTGTAATTTCACTGTAAAATAATGTGAAATTACAGAAGATGGAATGGACAAAAGGTTTGCAAAATTGTGATTTGTTCTTTACAGTGTAAATTTCTATGTCTAGAATTTCTATTTCCCATTAAAAACAGGTTCTAGAAAGCCAAAAAAATTTTTCTGCAGGTTTTTGTTCCCCTGGAAGAAAAATCCATTTCCTAGGTACACTCTTCCATTCATAAACACAAGTCATTAAACAGTGTAATGCAAAGGATGGCATATCCAGTTTCTTATTCAAGTGGAATATCTCTTCTCCCAGTCTTTCTACCCACATGCATATGTTTTGTCAACAACGACTTCAAGAGTATTGAACGCACAAATTCCCGCCCAAATTATCCTGAAATAAAGGCCACTGAGTTTGAAAAATCTCTCACATTGCTATTGAAGGAAAAGTCTTGCAGGTTGAGGAGGTTGAAATTCAGAAAAAGGAATTTTCAAACTAGCATATGAGGATTTCTTCCATCCATACATCTCACATCTGGGCTCAAAGTCACCTAAACACACACCTTGCCCCAGCTGCCAGCACACAGTAGGTTTGGCATCAGAGATTGTGTGGCTGACCTTTATCTACCCAGCAAGACCAATGTTTTCACTTTATTTTACATACATTGACAAATTTATCCCACTTGTGATCCCTTGCTCAACATGATGTGCCTCCTGAATTATTTAAACCTTTCTTATGGGGCACAGATTTTACTTGAATACTGTGCAGGTAGAAAAAATATGTTCATGACGTTTGATTGTTGTCAGCAAGACAGAAAAAGACTGCAAAAAAAGAAAGAAAAGTGATATAATGAGGTGTCTGTGTCTTTTCTCTGACAGGGTTTATGCCGTGTAATTACAGAAAAATGTTTTCTCTCTCCCTCCTATCTCCCATTTTTAATACCAGAAAGCTCATGTTTCACATATGAAAGAAATTTAAAAGATGTAATTAAATAGCAACATATCTTGGGAGTAAATATACCCTGAGATACTGATGGCTCATCTTTAGTCAGGCCAAATGGACTTTAGGTGGGGGAAATTGTTTACAAACTGTAATCCATCAGAGAGTGCTTATAAGGTTTAGCACCACACACCTGCATATAACAGCTCATCACAAAACAGCAAACACCACAAAGCCTGCTTTGAAGAGTGAATGAGACACAAAAATAAGATGCAGCCTGCTGAGACTGTGGCAATGCATTTTAATAGGCTGAAGTCAATCTCTGCGTGATTGTTGAAATACTTGGGAAAATAACTCATTTTTTTATTCATTCCAAATTGTTTTTCTTCCTGTTTCTTCTATCTACTGAACTTAAGATCTAAGATGTTGGGAAGAAAGGGAGAGACCACTTCATTTTTCACTTAATTTCAGTTTAAAACAGACAGGCTGGCTATTACTATTCTTAAGGAAACTAGAATGATGAACCTTTTATGCTAGAATTAAAAGTCCCAAATACAGACTTTTTTATGTTTATTGGGACAGACTCTAGTTGATACTTCATGAGGCACTACCACAAAGTAACTAAATTAAACTTTTATTAATCTCGCATTCAGCTAAGGTGATGAATGGGTGTGTTTACAAACATGTACATACTCACAGAGGACAAGGAAACTCATTACCTGGCACCCTAATAGAAAGTCATTTTGTGGTAAAAATTGATAATCCAAAAAACACCTTTGATCCAGGTGAGACCATGGTCAGAATTTCTACCTGCCCAAGGAGCCGTGATGATACTGCTAAACTCCACATGAAAGTCTGTGCAAATTAGTTGAGGTATTTGACAAACTCCTTTTGAATTTAAAAGATTGTTTTTATATCTAATTGAATTAGATTTTTATGCTATTCTTGGGTTTCTTTGAGGTGAGAGCTTTGTTTTCCACAAAGAAATTATGTTTTATTTGAGGTGGAATTTTTAAAAACTGTAATAAAATATATTATTTCAAGTTGCTTAAATGTCAATGAAAAATTATTTATTGAAAGTAATTTTTTAAATCACATTTTTATTACGAATGGAATATAGAAATATCTCCACATTTTTAAATCCTAAGAGAAAAATATACTGCTTTGATACTAAAGGCTTAACAATGCACTTTCTAATGTACGTACTAAATATATTGTAATTTATACTGAATTTTGTTAGAATTTGAAGCAATTCAGACTTTGATTATGATAGCAATTGTACAAATACATGACATTTGAAAAGTTGTGGCTGTCAGGTGAAGTCTCAGGTGCTGGAAAAGGGAAAACACTGAACCCATCTTAAAAAAGGGTAGAAAGGAGGACCTCTGGAACAACTGACCTGTGAGCATC